>PISX010017294.1:0-43737 GCA_004024625.1 Mellivora capensis | reverse complement strand
TTTTGAATTATAGTAGTTGTATTCATCAAAGCTTTACATGTATAATAAACAATCATCTTTAGTAATGCCTTGTTATGCCAAAATAAATTAAAATGGTAACAGTAATAATAAACAGTGTTCATTGAACATTTATTACGCATACTCTGCTATGAAGCATGTGATATTTTTACTTCCAGTTTGCATATCAGAAAACCAAAGCTTAAAAGGGTTAGGAAATGTTCCCCAGGACACCTGGGTGACTGTCTGCCTTCAGCTCAGGATCCTGGGATCGAGTCCCACATTGGGCTCCTTGCTTGTCGGGGAGCCTGCTTCTCTCTCTGCCTCTGCCCCTCTCCCTGCTTGTGTACTCTCTCTCTCTCTGACAAATAAATAAAAATCTTTAAAAAAAAAATTTCCCCCAAATAAGCATACTAATGTATAGTATAACCAACTTTTGAACACACATTTTTCACACTCCAAAGCCTATATTATTATTAATTCCTACCCTCTCGTGCCTCCCACAGAGACCATAGAGAAGGAGATTTTAGGGAGGATACCGGAAGCCTGGGCCTTGCTCTAGAGCCTCCCACTCCTTCACTGTTTACTCCCAATCCAATCCATCAATGAGTCCTGCTGGTTCCATTTTAAAACTCTACCCCTTTCTCTCCGTGTTAGTTAAGGCCTCGCCATTTTCCCCCTGGTTCCTGGTAACAGGCTCCCTCTCCTCCTGATTCTTAGCTCAGTCTTTTTAAGAGTCTCCAGCTGTTGTCAGAGTGATTAGTCTACAATGCACATCTGAATATCACAATGTCCTTAAAACCCTATGTGGAAAAAGACTCCTATATGGCTCTAATTACCTTTGGGTTAAAGTCAAAACATGGCGCCTGAACCTTTTGCTGTTTAGGCTCTGTATCACTTCAGCCTTACTAACTATAAGGTCCCATGCCAAGGTCCCCCATGCTGTGTGCTCAAGGAATTCTTGTGGGATTTATAATTCCCCGAATGCACCAACACACACTAATGGACAATTAATACATGCGCCCAGCAGGTGTGACCAACTCTCACCTGTATTTTCTGGCATCTCCCCTTTCCCAGCTGGGATGAGTTGGGTACCTCTTTGGAATTCCCATCACATTTCTGTACAGACTTCTTTTATATAATCTATCACAGTATTATATGTCCTTCCTTCACGTGCTGAGCTCCCTGTAAGAGGGATTAGTTTATTTGTCGCTGGACACCTCATTATGCCTGGATCAGAGAGGATGCTGCATGAAAACCTCCCTGAATGAGTGAGGAGTGAGTGAGTGATCATCAATGAATTACCAATTGTATAAAATGCTATGGAGGTGCCAAATGACAGAAAGAGTAATTTTCTGGAGAACCATTTCCGGTTGAGGGGAGAAGCTGACCAACGGTGAAATAACTTGAGCACGAAAACAGAAGGGACAGTGTTTTTAAGCAGATACATGGAACTAGTTGGTTGAACCTAAGTTCTGAGTAAACGTGCTTCAAACCCTGTGTGCCCTCAGTCCCAGAAAAATGCGATGGCTTTAACCAATACATCAGTTTCTACATCTAAATAGATAATGCAGGCACATCATATGAAACTCCAAATGTGTGAAACTCCCCCTCGTCTCCATGCCCATCTCCAGCCCCTCAGCTCCGGGTACGGAAGGCACCACAATAAATAACCATTTGGAGAGCTTTCGTTTTCTTTCTGAGGTTCTATCTTCATAACATGGCAGTGATTTATAGGAAATAACTATAAATTGATGATTTATAACATGGATTTATAACCAAGGTGGAAAAGACAAATAAATCCCGCAGGTGACATTTTATTTACATATGCAAGGCTGCCACACTCCTATTTTGCCCTGGAGACTAAAGCAGGCCTAACCTGGACATTCCGGCGTGCATGTTAATTGAAATCTCTAAGACCGGCTCTAGATGAGCTTAGAAAAATGTAAGTAAATGCACATGACTATTAACATAGGTGATCAAATGAAGATATAACATCTTTTGGCTGAATCTGTATTTGTAAAATATTCTTCTTGTGCCTTTTTTTTTAGGTTAAAGCCATCGATCATGGCTGCAGGATGACTTGATTATTAATTAGTTGTCCATTAGTCTTCATTTCCTACGGCTTCTGAGGGAAAAGTAAACGTATGCTAATTTGTCTGAGGCAATTTATTTAATTTCGTCTTTATTCTCTATTAACGCCTGGAGATTTCAAATTAATATACATGGCACTGGGACACGCACGGTGACAAGTCACCCACACACACTGAATGCAAGGCTAGTGTGTGTTTATAAAATTACTTATGACCCTTTGGACTTCAATTTAAAAAGTAGGTTATTCTTTATGAAGCGGAAAGTGGTAAAAAGGCTTATTTTGTGCAGTTTTTAAAACCACAATATAATTAATATGAACCGAGCAGAAGAGTTACCTCAGATGCTACAGATCAGGCCGGCTGTTGACAGTCCTGGTATCCCTGTGTGTCTGCCTGCTCCTGTTACAGCGTAAAACACTCATTAGCGCTTCTAAATGAGATGGATTTTTTTCCCCAGCCTGAGGGTTTAGGCAAAGTTACTTTTTTTTTTTTTTTAATGTATGCATTAAGGCAAGGCTTTAGAAATGTATTTTTCAGCTTTGGGAAGATATGGAAATTAGGCACACTAATCACTGTAGCAACCAGAGACTAAAAATAAAAAAGCAATTTAGTCAGAATGAGATTGCTTCTACGCTGCTCCCTGAGGGTGATGGGTGGGAGTGGTGTCATGTCTCGTAAATACTGTCCATGGTCCTAGGGGCTGACATGGCCACGGAGATGGATCTGTAGTCCGTCAGTTCAGACAAGGCAAGGAGTAGGCTTTGTCCAGGACTCAGAAATGGAATGGCCCTGGGAGGTATGTCAAGGTGCTTAGATGTGGTGAGCTGGCCAGCCTCTCTGTCTGACCCCCTGAGCCCTAGAACCTGACAGTGTGGCCCAGCCCTCCTGCTCTGTCACTGGGGACACAGGCCAGCTGCCCCAAGCCCAAGGGCTGTCCCTTTACATCCCTCTTGCTGGGGAAATAGTGAAAATTCTCTTAGACAGGCTCAGCAAAATATGCAAAACATAGCTCATTTTAGACTCCAGCTTTCTCAAGTGTATTCTTAGCATAAGACCCCTCTTTGATTTTATCTTTGGTCCCAAGACTCTTATCTCATCTCTTTCTACCTTTTTAACCAGCCAATCTACAAGCAAGTTCTCTAAGTGGTCCTTGGGGACTCTTTTGATTCCTTCTCAGTTTCCTGTTTGTCAAGGCCATTTTTAATAAGAGTGTCAGAGATTCTCAAGTGCATTTGGGCCATTTCCCATTTTAGAGTTCCTGCCCAGAAGGTCACACTTATCTTCACCATCAATGTTTTTAACTCTGCTTCCTGAGAACTGAAGATAGAGGTCTGCCCATAAGCATCATTGCCTGTCTTGTCAATGGAAAGGAACTAGCTAATGAGGTCACTTTCTCAGTAAGGAATCCAGTGAAATGAAAACAAGTATTTATTGAACAGTTCCTTGCTCCAGACACTTTGTTATAATAAAGAGCAGGCTGAGGAATGAGGGAGGCAGACCATTAATAATTTCAATACAATGGGATAAACGAATCAAAAGAGGCATGTGCAATGGATAATGGTAGACAAAGGAGAGAATGTACTGTCTGGGGAAAATGACACCAGCTGGGCTTTGGAGAGAACTCAAAGTCAGCTAGGCCACATAAAGGTAGAAGGAACCTGCGTTGTGCAAAGTCTGGAGGTATGAACTAACAAGGCTGGCTGACATCATTTCACTGATCAGTTTTTCCTTTTTAAAAACTAAAGTTAGCATGACTGTTACTCTCTCTTAAGTGTTATTTGTCTTATTTTTTTTCTAAGGCAATGTATGCTTGGTTCAGATGTGAATATTATCCAGAAATGTATGCCAAGTAGGAGACTTCCATAGTCTCAACTGTCAGGGGTATGTTATTGTCTATCTAGTGTACATGTGTCCAGATCTTTTTTTCTTACATATGTACCAAACTAGAATCATACTTATTCTTTTGCAACCTGTTTCTACATCAATACGTATAAGTAAATATTTTATACTCCATCGTCAATTCTTGGGTATTTTGTATCCCACTGTTTGGGTTGACCAGCGGTGTAGCACAGTAACTAAACATGGAAGTGTTAGAGTCAGATGAATCCCAGCTACACCACTACTAACCGCACGACCTTGGGTAAGTCATTTAACCATCCTGTGTAACAAACGTGAGTTTTCTTCTTGGTGAGTCATAGAAACTACACCAGGTGAGTTGTCACATAAGGAAATTTTATTTGCAGCAAATAAAGAGGTCATGGGGCATAACTTCCGAAGCCATGACTCCCCAGGCAAGGGTGAATGGGTTCCTATATAGAGGCAGGCATAGGCTGCGCGTGTGCCTTAAGGAAACATTGTATGTTATACAAACGAGGCTTGTGCTCTTCCTTGGGCAGAGATTTTAGGGTAATAATGAGATAAAGGTAACTGTTGGTCATCCCAGAGGTCACTCCATGGTCCATCTGCACAGGTGCGAATGAGGGGGTTTACCTCAAACTGGTCTGGGTGGTCTGGGCCACCAGAGCTCTTCCTCTGGGCAGTTGTTATGCCTGAGGGGTAGTTTCAGTTTCCCTTTTAGGATGTCCTGCCTGTAGGGTCCTTTGCCTGAATTAAGAGATAAGCTGGAAAGAAGAGCTTAAGGAAAAATGTGGGACAAGGTGGGTGGGTACAAGCAAGAGAGCAGTAAGGTTAGGTCTCGGGGTTTAGTGACATCTGTGCCCCAGTATTAGAAAGTTGAAAACAATACAGATCTATCTCAAATTATTGTCATGGGGATTAAATAAGTCACTCTGTAGAGCAGTTAGAATAGCACTGGACAGATGGTAAGTCCTCTAAATGTGAGCTCATATTACCATAAAGGATTTAACCAGGTTGTGATACTGTTTAATTAATTTTTATTGAAGTGTAGTTGATACACAATGTTACTTAGATGTGCAACATAGTGTGATTCAACAAGTTTATATGATGTGCTATGCTCACCACAAGTATAGATCCCAGCTGTCCCCATACAATGCTATTATAGTACTATTGACATATTCACTATGCTGTGCCTTTCATTCTTGTGACTCATTCATGTTGTCACTGGAAGCTTGTACCTCCCACTCCCCTTCTCCCACTTTGCCCATCTCCCCACACTCTTCTCCCCTGGCCATCATCATCAGCTTGTTCTCTGTACTTATGGGTCTGCTTCAGTCTTTTGCTTGTTCATTCATTTGTTTTATCTTTTAGATTCCACATATAAGTGAAAGCATATGGTATTTATCTTTCTCTGCCTGACTTATTTCATTTAGCCTATACCCTCTAGGTCCTGCAAATGGCAAGATCTCATTCTTTTTTATGGCTGAGTAATATTCCATTGCATGTGTGTGTGCATGCGTGTGTGTGTATATACATTCACACCACATCTTTATCCATTCATTGATCGATGGACATGGATTGCTTCTGTATCTTGGCCATTGTAGATAAAGCTATAATAAGTAGAAGGGTGCATATGTCTTTTTGAATTAGTGTTTTGGTTTGGGTAAAAAGCTAGTATTTACTGAACCATATGGTATTTCTATTTTTAATTTTTTTGAAATTGCTGGATCATATGGTATTTCTATTTTACTGGATCATATGGTATTTCTATTTTTAATTTTTTGAGGAACACCATACTTTTTATCACAGTGGTTTCATTGGTCCCTAGTGACAGATGTTTGTGCCATTTCCAATTTTTTACATGCTTTGGCATCTAAAGAAACTTCCAAGGCAAGTTATGAATTGCCCTTAAGCTCTATTACATTCAAGCTCCTGTGTCTTCCTGAATTAGCAATACCCAACAACTGCTTACAAGCACGTAACAAATGTTACTGTGTCATTGACTCCTCTCAGAGGCAGTGCTGAATGGGTTGAGTGGAGTATGGTGAAGTGGCTTCCCAGCTAGACCCAAGGGAGTCCACTGCAAGTTTTCTTTCTGCAGAGATGCCACTCCAGGAATGCAAATGCTACGCATAGACAGGGAAAGGAAGCAGGAAGATCGACGTCTGAGTTATCAGTCAATGAGTCAAGTTGGGCACCTGAGCTGGAAAGAAGCCAGAGAAAGTGTATAAAAGCCAGAGACAAACCTGAAGACAAAGAACTCAAAAGGATGCCTTGGGAACCAAACATTTCAGTGTTCCTTCTATGAGATGCTTCACTTTATATAGTTCTCATTTACCTGCAGATAGAGAATGATGTTATTATCAATGCGAGTCAAGGACAGGCTGCCCCAAGATAGGCCACTTGATGTGAAGATGATTTTGAGTTAAAAAGTAACCAAAACCCCACAGATTCAGGAAAAGCTCTTTACCTTCCTCCACTACTGCCTAAAAGAATTTAGACAGAGGAGCTGCTCCAGGAAGAGAGCTATCATGATAGATAACTACATTACAATATAAACTAGGGATGGCAGACAGGGAGGAACCTGAGAGATCCTATTTGTTCAAAGTCTTCTCCTTGTCCCACTGTCTCTGAGTGGCCTAGCAAGCATTGATTTACCAAACATTTACTCTTTTTTTTTTTTTTCCTGAAATTGCATTCCTTCTTTTTGAAGACCCAGAGCCTTGCCCTCTTCACCTTAGTTCAGAATGACATGCATATCCATTTTGCCTGATTGTCTTTGGAATTTCCTTATGTGGCCTTCCTGTACCTATGCTAGTATTAAATTTGATTTTCTCCTGTTAATTTGTCTCATGTCAGTTTGAGTCTTAGTGCGGCTAAAAGGACCTTGAAGAGTGCAGGAGTTCTTCCTTCCTCATAATATTAATTCCAAAACTACAAGGCTCTTCTCACTCATGCTTGCACAGGAACTCAGCTCCCTCCTCCCAGTTTCCCTGGACCATATCTAGGAGTCAGGGGAAAGGGGTTCTCAGAGGCGCAAGGACAAATATACTCATGCCCAGGTGCCTCACCAGTGACAGCCTCTGGTGCTGGAGACACCCTAGAGAGCCCGCTTGGCTGCTTGCTCCTCCCCGACCAGCCACCCCAGGGTAAGTGTGCTTTGCTGTATTCTTTGGGTCAAAAGGAAGAATGAACCTCCAAGTCTGTGTCTAAAGTCATTTGAGAATTAATTCTTTATTTCTCTCCATAAACTCAGTCTCTGCCGGAGTTCCAAACATGTCCCCTGAGGCGGGACTGGGGCAACGGAGAGGATGGCCAGTAGCAGCCATGCCCTCCATCGTCTTTTCTGCCTTATCTTTTTAATCATTCAAGAACAAATATTGACTGACCATTGTAGTGAATTTAATGTAAAACTAATCCCGATTCTCTGCCTTCTCTGTATCAGGGGTGAAGTCTCCCCAACCTCCATGAATCTGGGCTGGTCTGTGAAAGGCTTTGGTCAGCCGAATGTGGTTGAAGTGATGATGTGTCAGTTCCAAGCCTGCACCTCAAGAGGTCTTGGGTGCTTCTACTCACTCTTTTCTCCTCACCAGGCCCTTTGAACAGCTCTGGTTTGACTGCTGGCCGAAGAAAAATCGCCTCAGCCTGCAGCCAACCATCTGCCCAGCAGAACCCCGAAGAGCCGTGGTGGCAAGCCCAGCCAAGATCAACGGTGTGTGTAGATGACCTGCTTTCACATGAGAGATCCTGGGGAGACCAGAAGTACCACCCAGCTAAACCACACACCTGTGAACCAAGGAAGGTCTGTGCCATTTGAAGCCACTGGGTGTTGTTTGTTACACAGCATCACTGAAAATGGATAACTGATACAACCCTCTTTCTGATCTCCAGAATCAATTTTTTTTTCCTTCAGATTCAAACACCTCTCTGAAAAGCTCAAAAAATAACCAAAGTCTAGTTTTCAGGCCAGATTCAGCCTGGATACCCTGCTGCCCTCACAGCAGTCTGTAAGGAGGATACTGTAGCCATAAGAAGGTATTTTAGTTTAGCAGATGTCAGGAAGCCTAAGGGACAACTAGTCAGCCTGCTGGGAGAGACACACATGAGGACGATGGGGGCAACAACACCCTACCAGTCTTCAATAGGGCCACGAAGATCCCAGTAAGAGTGGTGTGATGGCATTTCCTGTTCAAACCAGCAAGGGAGGCCGATCTCCCCATTTTGAACAGAACTGGAGCTGAAATGAGACCAAGAGCCCGGGGAATCAGAAGGAAGGCTCTGAGCTGCCCCAGGCCCTCGAACCAAGGCTCCAGCCAAGTTGATCTACAATCTCTGGTGGCTGGGAAGCCACCCAGTGGGTATCTGAATGACATATTAACTTCAGTTTTTAACCTGTTTCTACACGTCTTTCAGAATGCCGAATGGCCTGATCTAATTCTCTCCCCTACTTGCTACTGCTCCATATTGGAACCTCCAGTGGTAAACGTCCTTGGGAGAAGCTAAGAGGAGAGCACTGTGTGAATGATGATTCCCTGACTATGGAGCACTCTTCTCCATCTGCTTGCAAGACAGCGTCTCTTCCCCCTGTGACCCCTTCCTCTTCATTCCTTATTTCTAGGGACTTTGAAGGAGTCTGCATACCTAGAGTAGATGAATAGAGTTTGCCCACCCCGGGCAGCTCTGAAATGTGCCACTGGCTTCTCCTGATGGAGCTCCTCTCAGACTGGGGGCCTGCCAGTCATACCAAAGGTGCCTGTAGCCCAGCAAATGGCCCCGAAAAGCAACAGGCCATTAGCTGGAAATCTATGGATTGACAACTGGGTGCAGAGAAAGCAATGAATGATAAGTTGCTGATAGTGGATTTCTAGTTCACTGTTTACTCTTTTGAGTAATAATAAATGAGAAAGCGAGGGTGAACATAGGAAAACCCTCCTTAACTTCATAGTTTGGCCTCTTGGAGGGAGAATGAGGGTTCTGAGAATGAGTTCTGAGAATGAGGGTTGAGTTGAGTTAGGCCCTGTGAGGTGGTTAATGTGTGTCCTGCTCCCCGACTTCTCTAGACATTTTCCTACCATAGTCATAGTTCTGTGAGTGTGGTCCTCGGTACCTGGCCCTGGGGTGATTTGGTTCAGGAGAACAGTGACTCCCTGTGTGTGTGTGTGTTAGATAAAGAAGGGGGTTGGGAGCACCAGAGCTCAGGATTGGTCAGTTTGCATATCAAAGTCACTCTCACAGGCAAGTTGTTTGCTATCTCCAGGAATTAGCTAGCCCCAGGCGGGGCAGTCCCTCCTCAGGTCTGAAAGGCCCCAACACTCCAAAACGTCATGAAATAAAGAAAATTTTAAAATGTGATAAATACAGGAGGCCGGGAGACTGGGCGTCCTCCGTATCTACCCTGAACACCCGAATCATTGGGACACTTGACGGCTTCTGGGCCTCCTCGCAAAGTCAGGCAGTTTAGGACTCAGTATTCTGCCCTCTAAGTATTTACAGAAGTCATTCTCAACATGTCAGCCCAGCTCTCTTGACCCAGAGCAGTTCTTTGCTTTTTCAGGAAACAAACGGGATGAAAGTGCTGGGCTGGGACTTCCTCCTCAGGGTGTTTGACAGGGACTGACGCACTCTAGGCCCTTTGAATGCGGGAAGTCCGGGACTCGCCCAGCCTTGATTGTACTTTCTTGAATGCTGAACGCGGGCGCGGCGCGTAGGTAAAAGGACAGAAGGAAAAACATACCGACATGAGGGACCCGCTGACAGATTGCTCGGTGAGTAGCTCAGGGTGGTTTTGCGCCTGTGAGTGAGAGGACGGCCTTAGAGGGCTCAGTTTATATATTAACGGGTTTTAACTTAAGAAATTTGAGACATTCTGAGGACAAGCGTGTTTAGACATTGGCCATGATACAAAAGTCTTGTGGCTTTTCTTTGGTTCGATTGCAAACAACCCTTTCTAGCAAATGACAGGGCAGGTTAATAACTGTCATCTTTTATTCTCATATTGTTGGAACTTTGAGTGGGTATTTGCTTGCAGACGTGGCTGTTTGGAAAACATTCTGAAGACAGACGCCCAAGGGGCCAACATGGCATGGAGAGTGGCTACCCAGACGCTCAGAACCTGCAGGCACTTTGGGGCTCTGTGAATGATGTCAGGGTGGGAGGTTTTGGCATATTTCTCCATATCCTGTGGAGTCCAGAATTGTAAGGCCTGCAAGTGGAAGGACAGGCGCCCCCACCCTGCCTGGCCTCCAGTGGTTCTCAGACTGGTCTCCCAACATGTGTGTTTAGTTCTGGGAGTGTTATCAAAAATAGAAGATGGGTCAAGAGTCTGAAGATGGTGTGAGGTTGTCAACAGCAATAGCAGAGATGAAATTTAGGAAATAAGGAGCAATTAAAATAAGGCACGTGGTCGAGGGTGGGGGGGTGGTCCTATACTATGCTCAGTCCTATAGGTGGTCCTGTACTATGTTCAGTAAAGGGTGGCAGAAAACCAAGATCGGTCACATCAGAAGCAAGGAGTTGCATTCATCCCTCAAGTATTTTATAAAAAAAAAACAAAAACCAACCCCTAACAATAACAAACTGTAGAAAAGCAGATAAATGAGGGCTGCAGGAGAGCCATAAAGAAGAAGAGCGGCAGGGGATTACTGGTTACATTTTTGTTTCTACAGTGGACAAGCACAGGTTTAAAGAAGGTGGAGCTGTAAAGGCGAGCGCACAAAATGAGTTCATGAATCAGATGGGCTAGATGAGATGAAGAGCATTGGCTGGTACTATTAATATCGACTGTGTAATAGCAGGTTCTGTCTACTTTCATTTTTTAAATGCAAAAGTAAATATGTGTCTAACGTAAAAACGAATTCCAACAATATAGTTGTATGTAGATTCTAAGATGGAAAATTCTCCCCCTCTGTTTCCTCCTTCCCAATCTTTTCTCCATTGGTAAGCACAGACAATTACATGAACAATAAAAGACTGTTCATGTATTTGCTGTTTATTTTTCTCTCTCTGCATTTGCCCCCTTAGCAAATGTTACCTCCTCTCCTTTCTTTCGGCCGATACCCTGATGACGTTTTTGCATGGGGGTGGTTAAGCAAGGCAGGGATGGGGTAAGTGGAGGCAAAAACTTGACAGCAACAGTCACCAAAGTAGAAAGTCATGACCACAGGAAGAGTGAGATAGAAGAGAGAGAAACTAGGACCAAGTTAAGGGAACAACACAAACACAAACTAGTAGCCTGATGTTCTTTTCAAAGGCTGCCTTCAGATCAGGATCTGGGAGACATGTTTCCTTCTGAGCAGCCCAAGAGAACCTGTCACCACATGTGTGGGTGAGCTTCGTGCTCCTTCCTTAACGTACTGAGGGGTTCTTTTCCCTCAGCTGAGCCATCTCCCCAGGTACTCCCATCCTTATCCACAACCTGAAGTTTTCTCTCCAGGTCCAGTGCCATCAAAGGTAGTCTGGGGGACGCCTGGGTGGCTCAGTTGGTTAAGCGGCTGCCTTCGGCTCGGGTCATGATCCCAGCGTCCTGGGATCGAGTCCCACATCGGGCTCCTTGCTCGGCCTCTGCCTGCCTCTCTGTCTGCCTGTGCTCACTCTCTCTCTCTCTCTCTCTCTGACAAATAAATAAATTAAAAAAAAAAAAAGGTAGTCTGGGAGTCAAGAGGAGGCAGATACCCATCCCTTCAGCCAGAGTTCCCAAATCCTCTAAAGTCATAGAATCTTTATTTAAATTCGCAACTGTTTCATTTTCAAGGGTTCACATTGATTTCCTGGTGCAGTTCTAGCTTGTGCTTGGGGAATTATGTTGTAAGAAGATAAAGCTTCAGTTTGGCGCAGAATACAACAAAGGAATGGACTGCCAATGAAAGCTTCATGAAATACAGGCGTGGTTTCGTGAGGAAACCAAACAGAACCCAAAGATTTAACCCACCTGCAGAATGTTCCATTCCATCCCTACGGCTGCATGGAACACAATTAATTCATAAAGCCTTAGCTTAACCATAGTTTTTTTTTTTTTTTTTTTTAAGATTTTATTTATTTATTTGAGAGAGAGACAGTGAGAGAGAGCATGAGCGAGGAGAAGGTCAGAGGGAGAAGCAGACTCCCCGCGGAGCTGGGAGCCTGATGCGGGACTCGATCCCGAGACTCCGACATCATGACCTGAGCCAAAGGCAGTCGTCCAACCAACTGAGCCTCCCAAGCATCCCTTAACCATAGTTTTCAGCTAGTCTGCCCCAGGGGTCCTTGTACGAAAATCAGTGGTTACCTGAAATTCAATGGGAAAAACATGGCCTCTTTGTTTCTACTAATCTCACTGAAATTCTAGAATTTACTTCAGATGTACCTGGATGGCTCAGCCGGTTAAGCATCTGCCTTCGGCTCAGATAATTGTCGCAGGGTCCTGGGATGGAGCCCTGAGCTGGGTGTCAGGCTCCCTGCTCAGCAGTCCCCCTCATGCCCCCACATCATGCCTCCCCATGTCCCCCCCATGCCCTCCCTCATGCTCATGCACCCTCTCTCTCTCTTTCAAATAAAAATAAAAAAATCTTTAGAATTTACTTCAATTCTGAATATAAGCAACAGACTTCAGTACTAACACAATGTCTATGATTTGTAACCAAAAAAATTACAGATATTTTTATATAATATCACAGGGGTTGCAATTATCTAGAAATATTGTATATATTCCATGTGATTTAGAAATTTAAGTTATTCTGAAGACTTGTTATTTAGTATGTTAATTGAAGAGCATGTGTAATTTTTAAATATGTTTTAATAAATGTATATCAATATAATGTTTCTTTTGTAACCCTATGCTATTTTCTCTAATGCATTTAAAAAATATTCTGAGTAAAGTATAGGTTTCACAACACACCCAAAAGAACCATAATACCAAAAAATATTTTAAAATCTCTTATTAAGTTCATGCTCCAGTGACCAAGATAGGCTAATAACTGTCAGTGTCTATGTTCAAATTATTAGTTCCCAGGGTAGCACAAAGATGGCCTAAATGTTGTGTAGGCTTTTAACTAATCTTAAGCATGTCAGAACTTATTTGAGGCAGACTTGAAGTTGTTTTTGCAAAGGAACAGAATTGGCTCTGGGCCTTAATGTCTTGATGCCTCTGAGTTTAGCTTCTATACCTACAAAGAAAGGAGGGAAGGGTGAAAGGAAGGAAAGAAGGAAGGAAGGAAGGAAGGAAGGAAGGAAGGAAGGAAAGGATAAAAGAAGCTCAGTGAAATAATTTTCAAATCCAGGTGCAAGGCAGTAGACAGGAATCGAACTATCTCTAAATGAATACGCAGCAAATAATTTACAGATTTTAAACCTCTTTGCAGTTATATGATTAGCTATTTATAAATATATTTATTTCTGATAGTTTCTCTAATTGATTGGCTCACTTAGTATTTCTAATCACGGCTCTGCCCTTAACTAATGAGGTTAATTTCAGTTCTTTGGTGCTTAACTATAAAATAAAGGGATTAGACTTTAGTGATTTTCAAGCTGTGCTCCATGGAATCCCTCCAGTGGCCTCTCTAGTGGATGAAGTAGGATGGGAAGGAGAGGTGAGATCCAAAGGGATCCAAAGGTGACATTGATCCAAAGCCAAGGTCAAGAGATTTCATCACCTCAAAGTAGACATGTTCCAAGATTTTCTGATCTCTCTCTCTGTCTCTCTCACACAACACACACACACACACACACACACACACACACACCACACAACAAGATGATCCTGGGTTCTGCTTTGATATTTATGCAAGTCTGCTCTTCACAGATTTTGTCTTTAGGTCTGAGTAGATGCTATATGAAGAAAGGTACACAATATCTGCTTCTAAAGAAGGGGTTATGCTGCACGAATGGGAGTATTCTTAACTCTTTTATGGATTGTTGTCACCTTTATCGCAGGAGAGATCAGGGTTTGTCAGGGAGTGCAGGTACATTGCCCACGTGGTCAAAGATAAAGATCCTCCCCATTGCTGTGATAACAACAGCCTGCTGTCGTCTGATCACGAGGTTAACAACAGCAGAATGTATTGAGGGGCTTCTGGACTAGCACGTGCCTTGGCATCCCGGAATTTGGTGAATGGGTTATAGGTATACCTGGGACATGGACCTTGACAATCCTCAAATTGACAGGATGTGGCTTGGGGGTGCTGCAGAGATCACAGGCCAGTTTCCTCTGCCTCGAACAACTTTGTTTACTACAGACTGTCCCGGTACTACTATCATTTTCTCTTTTTTTATTATTTAGTTTATTAATTTTTAAAAATATTTATTTGCTTGAAAGGGAGTCAGCACATGGGGGAGGGTCAGAGGAAGAGGAAGAGAGAGTCTTAAGCAGGCTGTACACTGAGCGCAGAGTCCAGTGGGGGGCTCAATCCTAGGACCTTGAGATCATGACTTGAGCCAAAACCCAGAGTTGGATGCTTAACTGACTGAGCCACCCAGGGGCCCCCAGTGATGATTTCCTAGGTGTGCCATGATATGAGAACGTTAGGAAGTAACATAACAGGAAGTTATCTTCCAAAATCTAAAACTGGCAGGCTCAGGGTCAGTTGAAGCATAGGCTATGCTTTGAGCGGCCTCTGCTTGAAACTGTTGAGTTTGGACGACTGGGGAAAGACAGGGACTCTCCACTTCCTCACAGGATCTCCAACTCCCCCCAAAACAACCGAGTTTTGAACTGGCCTCCTAGAACTAGTCCACTGGAGAAAATAAAATAAGGAGAATTTTGATAGCTTGGTAAATAGAAAAATTCTCAACTGGTTCTGCTCATTTCTGCCTTGGCTAGGGGCAAGATTTCCCCTCCAAGCCCCCATCCTCACACATGAGGTCTGAGGTACCCTGTTCTTTCCTAGGACCGCTGGACACAGACTCCTCAGGTGATGGGGCTAGTGTGGGCCTGTCCCCTAGGGACAGCTCAGCTCACAGTCCCTTCCCTGCTCTCCTGGCTCTGCTGATGGTTCTTCTCCCTCCTGCTCTGAAGCCTCCAAAATCCTCTAATCCATGGGTCTGCTTTGTCTTCTCCCAGCCCCAGGCCCCTATGGCCTCATAGGTATTCAGAGCAGGAGAACTCACTCACTCTGCAAACAGACGTTCCAATCTTTCTCTCTTGCACATGGGCCCCTGGTGTTTGTGTTGGGTCTTTGTTTCTGTTTTGCTGTGGGCTGGAGAGCAAGGCAGATAGAACATTACATAAAAAACTCACAATTTAATACTGTGAGACATTTCTAAATAAATCAAATAGGAAAGCTAAAGGACTTATAAAGGAAATCATAAAATTTTATTGAACATAAAATAAGATTTGAACACACGAAAAGACTTACTATGTCCTTGGATGGGAAGTCTAAATGCCATAAAAAAAGCCGATTTCCACAAATTTATATATATATACATACATATGTATGTATATATATATATTATGCAATTCCAATTAGGATCCCAACAGGGATTAAAAAATGTAATTAGATAAATCATCATATGGAAGAATAGATGCCTAAGTATAGCCAAAGAAATTATGAGAAAGAAAAAAACAGTAGTTTAAAGAGAAAGCAGAAGCAAAGTGTTAAATGTCTCTATAACTTAAGTAGTGAGTTCATAATGGGTAACATTTTTATTATCTGTATCATTATTATTTTATGAAACATAAAAATGTTTCATAATTTAAAATAAAAAGTTAAAAGACTGTGTATGAGTTAAGAGTGGCCTTAAAAAATCCCATTGTTTTATTTCTCTCACACAGAACATAAGTCCAAAAGTAGAGAGCTAAGGGCTTGTGTAGTGGCCCCCGGACCGTCAGGAACCCAAGATCTTTATCTCTTTCTGCTCTACTATCTTTGCACAGGGCGTTCTATTCTCAAGATTACCTTATGGCATCAGCCATCATTTCTTTTTTTTTTTTCAAATTTAAATTCAATTTAATTAACACACAGTGTATTATTAGTTTCAGAGAAAGAATTCAGTGATTTACCAGTTGCATACAGCACCCAGAGCTCATTCCTTCAAGTGCCTTCCTTAATGCCCATCGCCCAGTTACCCCATCCCCACACCCACCTCCCCTCCATCAACCCTTAGTTTGTTCCCTCTGGTTAAGAGTCTCTTACAGTTTGTCTCCCTCTGGTTTCATCTTATTTTATTTTTCCTTCCTTTCCCCTCTGTTCATCTGTTTTGTTTCTTAAATTCCACATATGCATGAAATCATATGGCATTTGTCTTTCTCTGACCTACTTATTTCACGTAGCATAATACCCTCTAGTTCCATCCACATCGTTGCAAACAGCAAAATTTCATTCTTTTTGATGGCTGAGTAGTATTCCATTGTATATAAATACCACATCTTCTTTATCCATTCATCTTGTCAGTGGACACCTGGGTCTTTCCATAGCTTGGCTATTGCAGACATTGCTGCTAGGAACATTGAGGCAACCATGGTTTCTTGAAAGTTCAGGTGTCAGGAAAGAGGAGGAAGGAAACTTCAGTGAAACCCCACATAAAACTCTCGCCCATGCTGCCTTGAGAAGCATTTAGTCACATGGCTTTCCCTAAGGGAGAGACACTGAGCTCTACTCAGCATATACCTGTTTTCTCCTCATGATACTTCTGTGTGATTTGTGGGATGTTATTTGGTGATGTGGGAAGAAAATAAAAGGCTTAGGGGGAACTTAGTGAAAGTGTTTAGTCAACAGAGGAGCAAATAAAAAAGCTAAACGGTCTTAAAATGTTCCCTAAAACTTTCCCATTGTCCCAGTAAGGGGAGGAAGGAGGACTTATAATATCACATCATTCATATGCCAAGTTATTTTTATGGAACTAAAAATGGCTTGATTGCCAAATAGTGATTTTACTCTCATGACTCGCAGGAGAATCATTTCCTCTCGAGAGCCTACACCTAAACCCCACTGTAGGGATGTTTTGCTTGCTCTGCAAAGAGGTTTAAAATCTGTAAATTATTTGCTGCAGTTGTTTTCAGAAAATCATATTTCAGCTGCCAATCCTTATTTCAGCTTTTTGGGACAAATTGGAATATCTGGCCCTCGTGGGCCACATTCCCTGGGTCCAGAGTGGGGCGGGGTGGGGGGCAGCTGTCTCTCCAGCTTGCTTCCCCTGCCCCCACTGCTCACTCATTCAGGTGTTGACAGGTGCCTGCAGTCCCATGATTTTGCGGACCTTGCTTTAGGAGTTAACAATGTCTTTGTAAAGAGCTTTGCCCCCTGACCATTGTCCTTGAGCCCAAGGCGGTTTCAATGAAACCACCTGTGTGTCTACCAAATCCTGCCCTGGCTTTCTGTGCTCAGTTCAGAGGGAAGTGAAACCACTGCATGAAGACAAAAGAATTTAGTATCTATAGAATGATTGTTTTCCTATCACCTAGGTATTGGTTCTTTCCAGCCCTGAAGGTAAGGACCTGGTCCAGTCATTTCTTTAGGTCCTATCCTCCTCCACGGCCCCATGTCCTCTGCTGGCTACTCTGCTCGCATCAGACACCGTGTCCTTCAGTGACAACTAAAAGGTGACCTTGGCCCTGAGGATTCATGGATGTGAACCTGCCAGCTGTATAGTAGGTGCTCAGTGAATGGGAGCTCTCAATGCAGGGCCCAGCAGAGGATTCCTGGAGCGCAGAAGAGGCTGGCTTATCAGATGAGCAGAGAGCTACAGCATGGCACTTGTTTCGTAGAGAACTTTCATCCTCTTCTGTAAAATCTCTTTTTTAAAAAAGATTTTATTTATTTATCTATTTAAGAGACTGGTAGCAGGTGGGGCAGAGGGAGAAGCAGACTCCCCACTGAGCAGGGGGCCCAACTTGGAACTTGATCCCAGTACCCTGGGATCACGACCTGAGCCGAAGGCAGACACTGAATCAATTTAAAAAATGCAATGAGGTATCATACCTCCCAGATGAAAACTCTGAGGGAGGGCTCTTGGGACCGTTCCACCACCCAACTGAACTGCTGTGTCAGGAAAGCTGCAGAATTCATTCACATTTACTCTGTCCATCCGAACACTTAAAATCTATTGTCATCAGCGTCTACTTTTACAAATACAATTTTCAGGGGGACATTGTGGAGTCCTGAATTAAATGACAAAAGCTTTCCCTTGGAAGTCTTATGTCTGGAGGCTAAATTCGTATAGAAATTAATTTCTAAAGGTTTATTCCTACATGTATAAAAGTTTGGGACAACAAAAATGTTCAACTCCTCATTCCAACATTCTTATTACTAGAATTAAACGAGATACAGAGGGACTAGGGAACATATTACTAACTCGTTATTCACTTACATCGTCATATCTCAGCGCTCCTATGATATTCACTTTAATGAGTTTGGGTTTTGACACCCAGGGATAGTATTGTGAAGTTTGGGGGGGGGGGACACAGAAAATGATGACTCAAGATACGTACTGCAGAATGTACTTTGAACCATCCTGGGAACAAAAGCAGTGACAGTGAAGTCAGACTTCAAAATCACCCCACTGCTGAGTCGTTGCCTGGGGAGAAACAGACAGACCAGCTTTATTTTTGAAAAGTTCTCCAAGATATTTCACAGCCAGGCGTAAGAGACTTAATCTTTATTTTAGGAACTCACCCGAAAGGTGTGCGTCCCCGTAGTTGCACGCTCATTTACAGTGACAATCATCATTACGGAGCATGCTGAATTCAGAGGAGTTCTATTTTGGACGAGCTCATAACCCGTCTGTGCATCTTTTCTCTTTCAGTATAATAAAGTGTATAAGAACCTAAAGGAGTTTTCCCAAAATGGAGAGAATTTCTGCAAGCAGGTCACATCCATTCTTCAGCAAAGGTACAGAGCGCACATTTGCAATAAACGGTTCTTCCTCCTTAGTTGGAGCTAGCGATATGACTGTTGGAGTGATTACAAGCTGTCCTACTTTCCAGAACTCGGTGTCATATTTTGGTACTTGAGAGACTGATTTGAAGAGTGATTCTCCTCTGTTGCACATTTATCAGTGGGGTACCATAATAATCAAGAAACAACAGGAAGTAATTCTGCGTGGGAAGGCTCAGTCAAATCTCTTTTGACTCCTCAGACTGAGTTTATCACCCCCTCCTGAGGCACTCCCAGTGCCTGTGTGTCCGCCATTACTGTACTTCCCACACTGATGGCAATTATGAGCTGACATTTCTGTCCCCCCGCTACAGGGGCAGGCTTGCTCATCTTTGGGTCCTGAGCTTTGAGAGTCTGGGCTTTTGACTTCTCCAGTAAATGTCTGATGAATGAAAAGTGACCATTTTCAGTATCATCTTGTCTTTTTTTTTTTTTTTTAAGATTTTATTTGTTTATTTGACAGATCACAAGTAGGCAGAGAGGCAGGCAGAGAGACAGAGGGGGAAGCAGGCTTCCCGCTGAGCAGAGAGCCCGATGTGGGGCTCGATCCCAAGACACTGGGATCACGACCTGAGCCGAAGGTAGAGGCTTTAACCCACTGAGCCACCCAGGCGCCCAGTATCACCTTGTCTTAAGACTAGATGTGATATGTGTCAAGTTGGTGACTGTGCTAAAATGAGCACCCTGAACTCAGTCAAGAAAGTTACAGAAGTTCCTGTTTTGAGTTGGGCCATTAACGGTCTTCAAGCCATTTCCCCACATCTAGACAGCTCTATAATAAACAACTCTAAAGAGACCTCCAGAAGAGACTGCATATTCTTTTAAGGTAACCCTTTCAAATTTAAAATAATTGCAAGTGTAGTAGACATGGGCCGATGGCCTCTTGCGTTAGTAGGACAACAGGGGAGAATATTAGCATCATCGGGAACCATACATGAGGCCAAGGAAAGATACAGGAAAGCTCAAACAGGCATTTATTAAAAGAAAAAACAACCCCCCTAAAAGACCCACAAAACAAAAATAGGTTTGTCAAACAGAGTTGAAAGAGAAAAAATTAAGTTGCTTCTGTAGACAATTGCCTTGATTCTATGAGAGGAACAGGGAGGACCAATCTGAGAGGGAATCTCTTCTGTAAGAATTTTTTTTATTTTAAAATTTTTATTTTAAAATTTATTTTATTAATTTCAAAAGAAATTAATAAAATATGGCCAGTTAGCTATTATACAAATCCAACCCATTAGCTATATGAGAAAGCACTTCCCTCCTGCAGATCTGGAAGCATCTGTAAATATATTAGCCAAGCATATGACCTGGATTAGAAACATCTGGGCTTTGATTATTTTGATGCACCTGTGTTCAAAATTCGTGCCCAGTAGAGACCTATGAAGACAGAAGGTAGGTGGTAAAAAATGCCTGGCAAACTGACTCAACAAGGAACAGAATAAATCTGAGGCAATCACTGCCCCCGAACTGCCTTATTGCTTTTCCCTTGTCCAGGTCACTCCAACCCCTCCACCCTGCCACAGACATATCCACTTTATGTATGATCAGAGCCTGCATTTCTTACCCGTGTCTCTCTTGAAGTTGCTTCCTTGGGCTACCATCTTTCCTAGATTTAGTCACGCACAAAGCCTTCCACCCACATTGTTCTAGAGCATCAAACAAGCTCCAGTGAAGTAAAAACACTTGGGTAGCTAAGAATATTTCGCTCCATGGTTTTACCTTCTTATGGAACAGAATTCAGAATCTGAAGTTTTTTTTTTAAGATTTTTTATTTATTTGATAGAGAGAGCACAAGCAGGCAGAGCAGCAGAAAGAGGGAGAAGCAGGCTCCCCGCTGAGCAGAGAGCCCCACTCGGGACTCAATCCCAGGTCCCTGGGATCATGGCCTGAGCCAAAGGCAGATGCTTAACCCACTGAGCCACCCAGGCACCACCTAGAATTTGGAGATCTAAAGAATACGACTGGTTAGCAAAATTACATGCAATTTTCTGGGATAAAAACTACATAGCATAAATACAAAAGGGGAATCTAATACTTTACCCTGACCAGCAAATTTATGCTAGATATTAGGTCATTTATGCAATAGATGCATTTTGTAAAGCTAATTAATTAACTAATTTTAAATTTTAGGTAGTCAATATACAGTACAATATTGGTTTCAGGAGTAGACTTCAGTGATTCATCACTTACATACAACACCCAGTGCTCATCATAAGTGAGCTCCTTAATACCCCGTACCCATCTAGCCCACCCCCTACCCACTTCCCTCCATCAATCCTCAGTTTGTTTTCTGTTGTTAAGAGTCTCCTGGATTTTTACCGTGTGACTGGGACCTCTGCCCACCCAATCAAGCCTAATATCTGGAAGCCATCCATGATCCCTTGTTCTATCTCATCTCATGACCAAGTCTTCCTGTTTCTCTCTTAACCATCTTTCATACCTATAGCTTTCTTCTCATTTAACGGCCTCTGTCATTGTTCTGGGGGAAAAAAAATCTCTTAACCTAGTAGGTGAGGATGAGGTCACAGTTTCTGAGCATGTACTTTTGTCCTTTAAATGAGATCTGTGATTATGTTAAAGTGAACCCGATGACTTTGACATCAGGCATCTTGGGAGCTGCTGTGTGTTTCTGGCTAAGTCAGAGTTGCTACTACAAACAAAGGGAAACTGAAACCACTAATTGGACAAAAGAAGCTAAGCATGACCATGAATTGCAGAATTTCCAGCAAAATGATGTTTCAATAACAACTGCACTTTTTCATCATCACCAATTAGAACAAATTGGTAGGCAGCTGAGCTTGGCAGTGCAGCATTTTCTGGACTTAAAGCTTGATTGTGATGCTGTCTCTTGTAGCCACATGCTAATGTGGACTTGCCATGCAGAACTACACTGCCATGGCTTTGTAAGCAAGCTGTCTGGAACAGTGAGTATCCAAGGACAGTAGAGGCCTTATTCTGGTAGTGTAAGTATAATAATAAGAAAATAAATCCTTAATATCTTTCATTTATTTATTCACTTGATCTACAAGTATTTACTGCATGTATTTTATGGGACTAATAGTCTTAGTTCAAAGAAGCCCCATTTGCTCCTTCATGATAATTTTTATACTGCTGGCCTCTGGATTTGTCTTCAAAATTGTCTATGTCATAACCTTCAGTGGAAATGCCTACACTCTGCATTCCAAGAGTACCATTGTTTTGCCTGATGGGGTTTCTCATTACTTGTCTATGCTCTAAGTACAGGATAGTTTTTGTAAAGGGTACCAGCTTTCTAGGTATTTTTCTAATAAAAGGGAAAGGTATCATTGACGTATATGTAATAAGTCTACCCATTTAAGAGAAAAGTATGACCAGCACTCATGTCCAAATGGCTCATGGGAAACGGCTTTTTTTTTTATTCTTTGTATATCCTTTGCATCTGTTGAGCCACTAGCAGTCACTGTCCCCCTTCATGAGTCCTTGCCATCCCTCCCACCAACTTCACCATCATGGATTTGTGCATGCTGTATCCTCTATCAGGTAGACACTTCTTCACCTTGGCTACAAGGCTCCATTCAACCCATCTTCATGATTTGATTATCCCCTCGTGTGAGCCTTCCTTGACTCCAGTCCCATCTCAAAATGGTATCAGAGATGCATAGAACCAGTGCTCGTCTGTGCTCTAGACCCTACTGCCCTATACTGTTGGACTCTGTTCACTTGCCTGTCTCCTCCACTGGAGGCCGAACCCCTTGAGAGTCTGTGTATCCCAGGTGACCAGCACAGAGCCTGGCACAGAGCAGGCATTCAATAGACGTTCACTGAGTGAATCAATGTGTTAATGTAAGAACGACTTCAGGCACTCAGAACTTTTAAGAAGTTCAAGATAGGCTATTTCTGAGGTGCAATAAATAAGTGTGTCCAAGAAATTTACTTACACTCCCATGTACCCACACCCACCCTCCTGACCCCATTGGCATTGTATTTCCTTCTGACTGGCAGGGTGAGCGGCTGAGGAGTCTGAAATGGTCATTAGGGTTTAAAATGCAAGAACAGATGTTTGCAACCTGCTTTGCTTGATGAGTTTAAATGCTGGGTCTAAAATGTTATAGGGTCACCATCCTGCTGCAGGTGGAGAGGCAGGGACGCCGTGTAGTGCTGTTCTGAGGGGCCCCGTCCACCTCTGCCTGGTTTCAGAGAGCTACGCTGGGGACAGCTGATATCATAGCTCCCTCCCTCCCGCTCTCCAGATCTAGGAACATAACTTAGGACCCGCCTAAGGCAGGGAACTGCTTCCTTCACATCTGGGAACATAACTTAGGACCACACTGCCGCTTCCAGAAGAGGCCAGGCCAAGCTCATTTGTTTGTGCTGAGGCTGCTGGGAGTCCTTTCTCTGGCTGCTAAGCCTCCAGGAGCCACGGTGATTCAGAACACTGACGGCAAAGGTGAAGTGAGAGGTGGTGTCAGTTTTTTAAAAAGTACTTACCTTTGCCTTCCTCCGCAATTCTCCATGTCCAGCCTCTTCCCCGCCGCCGTTTCAGAAGCAGGAAACTGGAGTAACCAAGCAGGTGCTTTCTCGAGCCAGACTGCCCGGTTTGTGTCCCCGCTCTGTCCTCTCTTCCTGTGTGACCTCAGACAAGTTAACAGACTAGGCGTTCCCCTCCGTGAAATGGGTAGAGTACGTGTGCCTACCTGATGGGAGTTACCACGGATTAAATGAGGAAATACGTGTCCCAAAGGATGGCAACGCCTTTGCATATGCAGCGTTTCTCTTTACACACAAATATCTTAGCAATCAATTAATTAATTGAATCTCTGTAGGCTGGTTTCCTGCGGCACTCAAGAGAAGGCCCGCAGAAGTACTGGTGCACTTTGCTGTGGAGCAAAGGTGACCGGGCTCAACACAGAAATGAGAGATTGCCTCGAAGCCAGCAGGACCCTCCTCCTTTCTGGACACCGGAGCCCAACTTTTTCCCCCAGGTGAATCTGATTAAGTCAACAGTTTAAAGGAAAGCAGCACTTCCTTCTGGCAATTGTCCTCTATATTTCTGCTTGGCCTCTGGGACTCCTCGTACAGCCCACCAGAACATTCTGAAAGTGAAACCGAATTCTGAGGAAAAGCCTGTACCTGTCCTGTTAGAAGCCATTCTGAATTGTTCTGGAGCCGGTGGATAAGCGAACTGTGGATTCTTTCCCCCGTACCTCCCATCTCTGTATATTTTTGGGGTGTTCTGAATGTTTAGAGATCCTTGGGGTACATCATAATCAGATTAGAAAAATTGCGATTTAGTAAGAATTTGTTTGGTGCCCAGCACTGAGCTGAGCAGCACGCATGCTTCACTGGATTTCATGCTCTCGGTGCTGCTTCCAAGTCAGAGTGGAATGCTGGAAAAGAAAGTCCTCAAAAGCCCTCCAGTTATAGACGAGGACAGGGTTTGTGTCCAGCTGCCATAAGGGCTAGAGAGCAGTGTACTCTGATGTTAGGGCTGAGCAATGCACCAGGACAGGAATGCATCTAAAGAGTTTAAGCTTTTTGAAGGTGGGAAACAAGAACAAATATAGCAGAGACCAGTTAAAAATTCTAACCAACAGGGGTGCCTGGTTGGCTCAGTGGGTTAAAGCCTCTGCCTTTGACTCGGGTCATGATCTCAGGGGCCTGGGATTGAGCCCCGCAGCATTGGGCTCTCTGCTCAGCAGTGACCCTGCTTCCTCCTCTTTCTCTGCCTGCTTCTCTGCCTACTTGTGATCTCTGTCTGTCAAATGAATAAATAAAATCTTAAAAAAAAATTCTAACTAAGATCTAATGGGAAGTCCATTCAGTGATTTATTCATTCAAGACATATGTACTGAGTGCCTATTATGTGCCTGGCACTGTTCTAGGTCTACAGCTGTAGCAGTGAACAAAGCAAATTCTGGCCCTTGTGGAGCTTACATTCTAGGTGTGTTCATAGACTTGTTCCTAGAAATACACAGTAAACACGTGATAAGATAGTGCTACATTCTAGGACATAGATACAGCTGTAGGGGGGTAGCTTCTGAGGTAGTGCTGTTTGTACAAGACCTGTTGGGGTTTACATGAAGGAGATGCATGTGGTTATGTAGCAGAAGAACTACCCAGCCACAGCATGTGCAAAGGCCCTGAGGCAGGATTGCATTTGGTCACTAAGCAGGAGCATGGGATGACTGGTGGGAGGGGATATCAGAGAGGAGCCAGGTGTCAGATTATGCAGGTCAATCCAGCAATCCATCTCGCTGTCCAGCCCTTCTTAGGCTTGGGTCATTTGTACATTTTAATCACCATAATACCTCTTGAGGTAGGTCTAATTACTCCCTTTTAGCAGTGCCTAAGTCCATTCCAGAAGTTGGGGTTTGGGCTCCTAGAGCATCTAGGTTCATCAAGGTGATGGTCACTCCCAGGTTGCTGCTAACCGGCTCTCTCTCTCTCCATCAACTGGAACATATTCCTAGAGAGCAGAAATATATTTTTTAATGCAATGAGATATTTATTTATCAGCTTCATTATTTTAAAGTATTTGCCATTGCCATTCCTTATTCTTGGGCAAGTTCTGATTCCAAATGTTGTTTTCTGCACCTAGATCTTAACATGCATCCTTCAGTGGCCTTCTTTCCTTCAAAAAGTGGCAAAAATAACTTAGAACACAGCTATACTAAGAGGGAAAACTGAATAGAAATTTAGCATAGGCCAATAACCTCTGGATTCCATTGCATAAAACAGAGCTATTGTTCTCTGTTTTGTCCATAACACTGAGTCCAAAATCACTGATCTGAAAAAAATACAAGTATTAAATTTAGTGACTAGGGAGTTCTGGGATTGTTTTTCAAATGAAGTGAGGTCATAAATAATCCTAAATTTATGTTATAATAAAAATAGAATTCAAAGGCTAAAATCTATGCAACAATGATAAAATAAACAAGCCCGTTCTGGTCCAAATTAAGAAGGAAAACAATACAGATCGAACTTAATTTCCTACACTTTTATTATCTTCAGTGAAAATGAGAAGATGAATAAGAGTATGTCGTTATTTTATCTATAGATGGGCCTATAAGTAGGACACAGTAAAATCAGTTTAAGACAACAGTGATTCAATCTATTCAAAAGAACCAAGGAGTTTGCTTTTGGAGACATGCCCAGATTCCCTACTGAGTCTTGTCCTGCACACAAAGTAACAGAAATCTATTTTCTAAATCTGGTTTTGTCCATTTCTGTACTTTTCCATTAGGAAGCTCCTTCTTGCTTCTTGTGTAGGAGTTGCTGGGTTGAGGGGAGCAGGTCTCCTCTCGCTCTCCTCTCCCTGCCATGATGTGTGCTCATCCAGTGGCATCAGTGTATTCTGAAAAGGGGGAGTCATCTGGCGAGAATGTCAGTTTGCCTGCTGTGGTCAAGTCTCCCATTCCCCCAGATACAATGAATTTAGTTCATGCCAACTTGCGCCAAAACGACAGATGCCCTATGCTGTTAGTGAATGAGTAGGTCATCGAGCAAGGACTGAGTCTTGGGGCACTGGCAGAGCTGTGGCTTTGATGCCCAGAGTTGGAGGCAGTGGGACTCACCATTGCAGCCACGGTGCTTTTGGGAATACGTGTCGCGGGGTCCTCCTGTTTGCACCGCCTAAAGCCTGGAGCCCTGGGTACCGCAGAATGAACAAACCTGGAGGCAGTATGCCATCTCCTCTGCATGGGTGCCTTGGTCTTACCAGAATTGCCCATGGCTAAAGGTCACCAACTTGAGGAAGTTCCTAAACTCCCTTTGGTGGCTGAAAATAAAGTCTAAGGCTACAAAAAGACCAAGGAGACCTTTTGCTTCTTCAGAAACTTAAGGCCTGGAATGCTATTAAAGAAAAAAATCTGTGTATCTCAACAAATGAGAGCTGGAAATGGCAAAATGAGAAACCATCATCATATCCAATGTGGGGGACCTCCTGTCATCTATAATGAGGACAACAGTCTCACCACGACCTTCGGGAACATCCCTGGAATTACTCTACTTAATGTAAGCAAACTGAACATTTTGGAACTTACTCCCGGCGGGTATGTAGGATGTTTCCACATTTGTACTAAAAGCGATTTCCTCGAGCTGGACAAACTGGATGACACTCGGCATAAGGCTGCCTCCCTCCAGAGTAACTGTCACCTTCCCATGCATAAGATGCTTGATACACACCTTAGCAGAACCTTGAAAAGCCCAGAGATCCAAAAGCTCTCTGAGCACCACGGAAGAAGATGCATCACAAAGTCCTGAAGAAGAATCCGCTGAAGAACCTGAGAATTCTGTTGACGCTAAACCCATATGCAAAGACCATGTGCCCGAACACCATTCTCGCCAGGCCAGGCGTCACAAACTCTGGATGGGTAAGGTGGCAGCGGTGCTAGAAGCCAAGTCAGAATAGAAGGGGGTCCCGGGCAAGCAGCCTGTGGTAGGGAAGAAAGGAAAGGAGCCTGTTGGTGTTAAGGAGCAGAAGAAGCCTTTGGTGGGGAAAAGGTTGCAAAGATTGCAGTGACAAAGCAAGATCTGAGAAGGCCACAGAAAAGAAACCCACCACAAAGACAGGAAGCTCACCACACAAGCCTACTTGTATTTCTTCCGTAAATGTTGAGCCATTTTGGACAGCTGATTTTGAATAAAGACCTGATCAAGGGCAGTGAAAAACAAAACAAAACAAAACAAAACAAAGAAGCTAGCTACTTCTTGGCTAACTTCATCATAATTTATCACTTTATCGCCAACCATTATAATCTAGAGCTAATCTGATGGTGCTAATGTCCCAGAGCAAGCAGGAAAGTCTTCTGTTCCTTACTCCATGAATTGGTTTGCTAGGGCTGACATAACAAGGTACCACAGACTGGGTGTCTTAAAAAACAGCAATGTAGCGTCTCATAGTTCTGGAGGCCAGACGTCTGAGATCAGGTGTCATTTGGGTCGGTTCCTTCTAAGTGCATGAGTAGGAATCTGGTCCATGATGCTCTCTCGCCTCTGGTGGTTTGCTGCCCATCTTTGGGACTCCTTGGCTTGTAGATGCATCACCCCAGTCTCTTGTCTTCAGTTCCACATGGCATTCTCCCTGTGTGTGTGTCTCTCTCTATGTCCAAATTTCCTCTTCTTATAAGGACGTGGCCATATTGGATATGAGCCCATTCCAATGACCTCATCTTAGTTTGGTCATCTGAAAAGTCCCTATTTCCAAATAAGGCCACATTCATGGGATCTGGGGGTTAGGGTTTTAACATCTTGGCAGGATGGGAAGGGTGTAGAATTCAATCCATAACACTGGTATGCAAGAAGTTTAAATGAAAAACTCCCCCTTTGTGGGCTCTTCTTGGAGATCCTTAAGGATTTCACCTAAGGACAGAAGGGGATCCTTAGAGTAAACACATCATCTCTTCCTTGTGTAGACATTGCATTGTCAGCCTGAGCCCTCCTTCACACGTGTGTGTGTGTGTGTGTGTATGTGAGTGTGTGTGTGTGTGTGTGTGTTTGATATCTGGTCAGAACATCCAATCTACCAACTATCCCTTTGCTAACAGGGCACACTTGGAGATTAACTATGCCAAAGGACTTCAGAAACTGGCAATCAAGTTAAGCAAAGCATTACAGAGCACGAAAAAAAAGTAAGTATATGAAACAGGTAAGGTAAAATCATTCATAAGAGTTATAATAAGTGACATATGTTCGAGTCCAGCTTCCTCTTAGAAATGTGGCAGGTGTGCAGTGTTCAGCCTGGCTTATGATTCTTGGGCACTTACTGTGTGTCAGGCATGATGTTAAGTACTTTCACAGATACTCCCCTTTAAGCCTCTCAACAACCCTTAGCAAGTCTTACGATTGTCCTAGTTACAGACCAGGTCTTGAGGCTTGGAGAGTTTTAAGAAACTTGCCCCAATGACACAGATAATAAGTGTCAGAACTGGGCTAATCCAGTGTCCTTGTGATTCTTAAGCCCATATTCATAAGAAGCCTCAGTGATGATATGTTACTTTGGAAGGAGTGCCGTTAAGTTGGAAGGTCTTGGAGTCAAGGAGTGTGAATCCCACTTTATCTCAACTCCATGACCTCCGACAAGTAACCTGGCCTCCCTGTGCCTTGATTTCCTCCGTAAGTTAGATGGAGTAGTGATATGAGTTGCCTGGTGCATGGGTGTGCAAGTCTGGATGGGGAAGTATAGATTATATGAGATCTTGTCTATGGAGATTAGTTCGTTGGGTCCTGAAAAACTGGTGGTTCACATTTTCCTTAATACATTTTGGAATAAAGTCGATTTTTTCTTTTGGGGGAGAGAGGAAAGATACTAGATATTCTAAAAGAGATTATAAAAATGGTCCATTAATGATAACTGGTTACCAAGATTCTTGACCAATACTTGCAGATGTGACCCCTAGCTGGCAGGGGCACGGCAAAGACCTCTTTGACGGATGGTGAAAGAGAGAGGGGCAGAAAGAAGCCTTCTGGAGCTCACATTCTTACTTCTTAGAAATCATCCTCTATAACAGCAAATAATGGCTTTGTGACTGTTTGACTTCGAGCTTGACTTTTAGGATAGTATTTCAGTAGACTGTGAAGCAGCCAGTATGGCCGAATGGTTGAGTATACACTTTATTGACACTGCCCGGATTTAAATTCTACCTCTACCCTTTATCAGGTGGGCGAATCAGACAATTTATTTTACCTCTCAGTGTGTATTTAAAATGGAAATAGAACCTATCTCATATAATTGCTGTGAGGATTAAATGAGACAATACAAGAAGTGTGTTTAATACCTGGCATGGAGTTCATTATGACTTTGATTCTAATTACCCCCTAAGGAGTGAGAGGGGTAAGGGTGCGTCAGTGTGGGTCTTATGTGTTGCAATCGCAGCGTCTGGCATGGACGCTCCCAGAGAGTTGGCATGTCCAGATTGTCCAGTTAACCAAGATTAGCACAATGATATTTAATAATAAACATTAACCGGACTATTACCTATACCCCAAATTTGTGTTGTGTAGGTAACCTGAATTATTTCTATTTTAAGAGACCAATTACCTGAGAGTCAGAGAACTCATGTGATCTTTCTAAGGTCACACAGGAAATAGACCCCTCTGAGGCCGAAGTTCTAGGCTTCCAGCTCTGCTGCTCAGCTCCTCTGAGGAGAAAATGTCAGATTCTCTTTTCCAAAGGGTGTCTGGGTTCCTGTTTAAAAAATCAACTCTGGGACACCTGGGTGGCTCAGTCAGTTAAGCATCTGCCTTCAGCTTGGGTCATGATCCCGGGGTCCTGGGATCGAGCCCCACAAGGGGCCCACTTGGTGGGAAGCCTGCTTCTCCCTCTTCCACTGCCCCTGCTTGGGTTCCCTCTCTCACTGTGTCTCTTTTTGTCAACTAAATAAATATAATCTTTAAAAAAATCAACTCTATGGAAGTTTAATTTGCATGGAACAAAAAGCGCCCTCCTTAAGTATATGGTTTGGTCGATTCTGTATATGTATATACACACACACATACGTATGTACATAATGTATATAGGTGTATACTATAGATGTAGCCCCACTAAAATCAAAACATAGACATTTTCATCACAGCAAGATTCTTCATGCCTGTTTGCCATCCTTTCCCCACCTAAGCGACCGCTGATCTACTTATTATTGATACAGATTCATTTGGGGCTTTTTTGCAATTTTCTATAACTGGAGGTCTATACTAAGTAGTCTCTTGTCTCTGGCTTTATGCCTGGCTTTGGATATGCAGAAAATCTGGCACCCTCTGGTCTAGGTATGTAATTCTCTGACTATAGGGTGCAGCCTAAGTCACTTGGAGGCAAAACCTTGCACCATCCTGATTTCAGCAGGGGCACAGATCTGTCCCCACCCCTCCATCAGAGTCTACACACACTTCTGTCCCTGAGGTTTATGGATGCAATTGAGCTTATCCTTCTGGCTTCTGAAGGCCAGGGATATGGGCTGCGGTGAGCTCTGCCCCTTCTGTGGGAGAAAATAGCATCACACTTCTTAACCCCGACTGTGTGCCGTTAGGGGGAGGGTAGTGCTCTCCTTTTGTTAAAGACACTGTTTACAAGACAACAAGATATCTGAGCTGTGGTCTTAAAAACCAGCAGGGAACAGTAGCTGAACCCCAAACCTAAGAGCAGCACAAGGGGACGTCCCAGGGCTCTTGGTTCCTGCGCCACTTAACTTTTCTGAGCCCAGCTCGGTGCACTCACTGGTGAAATGAGGAGCCTGAAAAGGTGGTCTTGAGCCCTCTCTCCCCCTACCCAGCCCACCGTCTCCCATCTGTTCTAAATGCCTGCTCACCCTTGGCTACTTTATGTCCCTGATTTTCTACAGACATGAAATGGAAGATGAAAATTGAAATGGAAAATGACGGAGAAAAGGCTGTCTATGTAATGATTAAAGTGCAAATCAATAAATCGGCAGTATTAAATCCCATGGACACACTGAAATAAGATTAGGGAAAGGAGAGCAATTGTTGTATGTAGTGAATCAGACATGACGCTGCCTTGCTCAGACTTTACCGGGAACATGACACCCACTGTTGTGCCCTCCTGTTTTGCCCCCAGCTGTCTCGTCAGTGCCTGGACCTGGGTCTCAGAAGGCATGAAATCGGCGGCGGACCTGCATCAGTGAGTGGTGTCCCCCCTCCCCCGCACTGGCTCCCCGCGCCCCCCCCACCCCGCCCCGTTCCCCTCTCCACCCCTTACCCCAACCCCAGGGGGAAGCATAAATCCTTAAAGTGGGCATGCCATGAACACCCTGCTTCAAACTTGCCCTGAATAGGCAGGCTGGAACACACCGTTTTATTTTCCCAGAAAACAGTTTGGAAAGTAGATATAAATCCTAATACCATGCTTGTGTGTCTTTTATGTTCTATTTCTAGAAAACTTGGCAAAGCAATTGAGTTGGAAGCAATAAAACCAACTCATCAAATCCTGAGTGTACATGAAAAGAAGAGAAAATCAGTGAGTCAAATCTCTCTTAAAGCAGATTTCTGTCTTTGACCCAAGGAATGAAAGGTGATCGAAAGTGATGCTAGCTTTCGGGAATTTGTCATTAAAAGAACAAGAGCTCAAGATTTATGTACAAAGGTGTTTGCTAAAGCATTGTTTGTCATAGTGAAAAACCAGAAACCTCTTCATCATCCAAAAATAAATTATGATAAATTCAAGCAATGGAATATTATGCAACCATTAAAATCTTATTACAGAAGAAATTAATGACATGGAAATTTTTTCACTATATAGTGTGAAATAAAAATGATCTCAATTTTGTAAAGTAAAATTTATGTATATATGAATAGAAAAAAAATCTGAAGGAACCTCCCGAGAATGTTAATAAGAATTATTTCTAGATAGTGGTGTTTGAGGTTATTTTTATCTCATACTTTTTGTATTTCAATTGTTTTTCAATGACTAGATATTCCTTCTGTAAACAGAAGAATCATAAACACAGTTCTTAAAAAGATTTTTTTGTGTGTGTACTTAACAGTTTGGGATTGGGTAAAGGCAATAATAGATATAGTCCTCAAATAGTCTTAAAATTGGAAAAAGGAAAAAAAAAACCTATATTCTTTCAGGAGCACCTGGTCCTCTTGTCTAGCATATTCTCTGGTCTTCCTGTATCCTTTTCCTTCCAGAACAATTTTATCTGTACTTCTTTTTCTTTGTGTATCATACAGTCATCAAGCACTTTAAAATCTATTTCCAGGCGACATAAAGGGGTGTTTAATAAACGCTGCTCAGCTCTGATAGGGGTGAGGTCATGGTCAGAATTGGTTCAAGGCTAGGTGCAAGTTAGAAGTTCAGAGACAGTCATCGGTGGCCCTTGTGAAGGGAAGGGGTGGTGGCTAGGGTTGGGTTCAAATGACCACAGCCAGATAAGGGAGGTCCTAAAGGTAGTAAGTTAGTAAGATGGGGGACCTATAAAAACCTGATGGAAGAGAAATGATACAAAACATTTTTATTCAAATTCATTAAACTGAGTCAGGAAATGGAATTGATGTTTGTGTGGACATATGTGTGTTTTTACCACAAAGGATGTTCTACTGAGGGCTGGGTAATGGGGGAAATTTACACAGTAATGATTACTAAGAAATATAATCCTCCACCTTTGCAAACCAACTTAATAAAAACCAAACACCAGTCTACATTTCATTAATTACAAAATATTTTCATACCCCATAATAATACGATAATCACTAGCATTTCTTTAGTACTTACCATAAATTAGGCACAGTGACTCGATCATTATCTTAGTGCTTTGGATAATTAACAGCATGATCCCTGGTCCAATTTCACAGCTTTTATTCAGCATTGCTCCTCCCCACTGCACCCCTACCACCCCAACCCACTCAGTCATAGAAGATAAAAGATGAGAATTCTTTTCTTCAGGGTGCCTGGCTAGCTTAGTTGGTAGAGCATGTGACTCCTGATCTCATAGTCATGAGTTCAAGCCCCACACTGGGTGTGGAGCCTACTTTAAAAAAAAAGTGGGGGGGGGATGAAAATTATTTTTAAAGTGAACTTGTTCCATATTTTACATAGTCAAAAGTGACATCATGCACGAAATTATTTTCATTGTATTTGTTACAATAAATTGTATTCCAAATTTAATCAGCTGGACTAAATAAAAGAACAGCATTGCTAGATCTCGCTGCGGTTGAGTCATGGCTGATCTGTGGGCTTGGGAAGAAACATCTATGGTCCAAGAAAAACAAGTCTTCCCCTTAGTTTAGTCTGCTCTCCTTGGGTTGTTGTCTAGATGCATTTGGATCATTACTGTTACCGTCCCTTTGGCTGTTTAAGGGCAGAAGAAAAGTTAATTATGATTAAGAATTCAGTCTCTTTGAAATTGCAACAGTGTTCATTTCAGGGGCAATGAGACACTTGGTAAAATTAGCACTACCAGGACTGTTAGGGATTGTCGACTTGCTAAAGTTTGGACCACATGGAATGATGCTGAGCTGAAGATGTGCTGGGACAGAAAGGGACACCAAACTATCCAAGACCCCCTCCATGCAGATCACACGCACTGGTGTTTTTACAAGTTTTTGTGTAGTTACATAGTTTATACGCTGAATTAGTTATTTTACCAAATGCATTCAAGCTAAATTCTGTCAAGAGGTTTTGACATGGGGAAAAGATAGTTCAGCTGCTCTTCTCAGGATACATGTCCACTGTAGGATTCTGAAATTCCAATGGATTGTGATAGTGAATATGCCAGAATTCATCAGCCAGCACCATGACTCAACAGAAAGACCGAAAAAAAAAATCATTTTTCTTTTTTTCTGTTCGCAGCTTGATAACGAAGTTGAAAAGGCAGCAAATCTTGTCATTGGCAACTGGAATCAACAAATCAAGGCAAGTTTATAAATGAATGTCATTTATGTAAACTCAGTTTTTAGGACTGAAACTTTCTGCTTTTGCACGAATGTGATCCTATGTTTTAGTGTTAGTATTTCTAGGTGCTAACTGAAGAGAAAAATGTTTCCTCACCTGAATTATTCTATAGATACACCTTTCAACTAAATCAATAGAAGAGCAAGGCTCAAACTATATTTATTAGTTATAGCTAACATAACATTTGTTGTGTGCCAAATGCTATTATATTTCTATGTTCAATCATTGCAACACACAACGCACCACCCCCCCAAAACCAAACCAATGTGGTATGTCCTGTTTGACGGATGGGTGGGGAAACTGAGACACAGGGAGGTAAATAATCTTTGTAAAGCTGGTTAATTGTTGAACCGAGAATTATTACCTCCATGGGTTCCAGAGTCATGACTCTTACCCATTCCACTACACTGACTGCCTCTCTGTATAATCTGTAGCTTAAGGCAAGTGACATACACTCTCTGAGTTTTGGGTATATCATTTGTGGAAGGGCATTCACGATCTCTGTCTCACTGGTGAGAGGAGTACTGTGAAAGGTGAGTAGCCATATGTAGGGGGGAATACATATATTGATTCCACAGATGTGTATGGTCCACTTCCTGTATTCCACACTCTACTAGGGCATGGTTCCTATTTGTAAGTAATTTAAAATGTAGTTGGCTAGATAACATGTGTGCAGGAAATAGTAAATGAATTCTAGGGAGAAGAATTATGATCTGGTGTGAGAATTTAGAGCATATCAATGCAAGTTCTTACACAGAGAGAATAACAGATGGAACCCATATATATGTAGAGAAGATAATTCTAGAACAATCCAGTTTAGGAGGAATTCAAGTTGAAAGAACTAGAAACCAGTGGAGAGGAAATCTGTTAAGAAAACCGAAGGATCCACTTTGAGAGAACTTGTGGTCCAAAAGCTGAACTCTCTTTTCATCTTCAGAGTATCCGTACCCAAAGAGAACTTTCCCCGGTAGACAGCTGCTAGTGGCAAATAACCAGAGAGATCCCTCAAAAATAGGCAGCCCAACTCAGTCCTCACTGTTGCCTTTGAAGCTCTTGCTGAAATTAAGGATTCCATGAGACCAAAGAAATTAATAAGAAATGTTTGGGGGCGCCTGGGTGGCTCATTCATTCAGTGTCTGCCTTAGGCTCAGGTCATGATCCCAGGGTCCTGGGATCGAGCCCCATGTTGGGCTCCCTGCTCAGTGGGAAGCCTGCTTTTCCCTTTCCCACTCTCCCTGCTTGTGTTCCCTCTCTCACTGTCTTTCTCCCTGTCAAGTAAATAAATAAAATCTTAAAAAAAATAAAGAAATGTTTGAGATAAATGAATTTCTATACCCACTAGTAGTACTGGTAAAAGAATGCTCATGAGAATCACTTTTATAATAAATGTTTAAGTCCCATAATCAGTGTCCAGTAATTTGGTTTTAGTTTTGCTCTTGATTTTGTGAGATTTCTTAAACAGAATTTGGTTTTTTATTTTTATTTATTTATTTTTTAAGTTGGTTCCAAGCCCAGTGTGGAGCCCAACGTGGGGCTTGAACTCACAACCCTGAGATCAAGACCTGAGCTGAGGTCAAGAGGCAGGTGCTTAACCGACCGAGCCACCCAGGCACCCCAAGCAGAATTTGTTTTTAAAAATCTATTCTCTAAATATTCAGCTTTCACAGAAATTCCAATATTACAAACCAAAAGAGAGAAACCATGCCCAGCAGCCATAATTGCTCTCAAGAAAAAAAAAAGCATCTTTTATTCTTTCCCAGTTTCCACCAAGTAATTTTTCTAAATAAAATGATTTTATTTTTTTATGAAGAGTGACGGAGAAATTAGAGAACATAAAATTCTTGAACTCTAATGATTTTCTCTCCAGTTACAACTGAAGTGTTTCAGCATGTCAGTAATGAAGTGCATTCTGTTTGGGAGACAGAAATGTAAGCCTTAAAGGACCCAAAGCTCTTCCCTCATGCTCTCCTTTCTTCACGGGCATGGGACTAACTGGAGGCAGAGAAAGAGGGTTAGTGAGCATCCTGTTTCCTGAATTCCCTTTTGCAGAGGCTTCAGCGTTTGAGAAACATTTGGAAGGCTTTGCCTCCAATTCCTAAAGATAGAGGGAACTGAACTTTTCCCTACATTACCTGGTTTTGCAGTCCTTGTGACCTTGACATGCAAAGTTAAACAGTCTTTCAATCAATCCAGTTCCTGAACAGGCTGGATCCAACTTAAACCAATTTCTTTTTTCTCATTTTATCTCTGGAACATCATCTTTTTTTTTTTTTAACATTTTATTTATTTATTTGACAGACAGAGATCACAAGTAGGCAGAAAGGCAGGCGGGGGATGGGGGAAGCAGGCTCCCTGCTGAGCAGAGAGTCTGATGCGGGTCTCGAACCCAGAACCCTGGGATCATGACCTGAGCCGAAGGCAGAGGCTTTAACCCACTGAGCCACCCAGGCGCCCCTGGAACATCATCTTCTGCCAGGTTGGAACTGTGTAGAATAGGAAATGATCACCTCCATCGTAATCCACTTTGAGGTTTGAGGGACCAACAGGGTAGGAGGATGTTGAATGCGCTTCTACCTGATCAGCCCATCCCCGCTCCCCCCCACACCAGTACAGGCCATTTCACAAAATGCCAGGCAAATGCCCACCTCTGAAGTCTTTACATCAGATGCAAAATCACCCTTTTGCTGTAAGTTTTTTTTTTTTAAGATTTTATTTATTTATTTGTCAGAGACAGAGGGAGAGAGAGCAAGCAAGCATAGGCAGACAGAGTGGGAGGCAGAGGCAGAGGGCTCAGGAAGCAGGCTCCCTGCCGAGCAAGGAGCCCGATGTGGGACTCGATCCCAGGACGCTGGGATCATGACCTGAGCCAAAGGCAGCCGCTTAACCAACTGAGCCACCCAGGCGTCCCTTTTGCTGTAAGTTTTAAGAGAGTATCTCAAAACAACCTCAGTTGTGGCCCAGGTTGATTTAAAAGAATTATGCAGATGGTCTTCCATGTCTGCTGTGATGTTTTTATGGTAAAGCTGTTCCCTTTATGGTGCTAGCTAGAACAATGTTTTGGAGGTTTGGGGGCCTTTGTGATTTGAAGAAATGTATAACCCTCTTGAGTGTACTCAATATAATGAAAAATATACAGTGGTTTCAGGGCAAAATGTTAGCCTCTGTGATATTCCAAGCAGATTTTGAGGTGAGGGCAGAAACGAAGAACTAAAATTACACAATCGTTTAAGCTAGCACCTGAACAAGACTTGTTCCAGAACAGAAGAGTTTTTCTCTTAATATCGGTTTCTCATCCCTTTTTGCTTTTTGTATGTTTTTGACTCTAGGCCAAGAAGAAATTAATGGTTAGTACCAAGAAGCATGAGGCACTTTCCCATCTTGTAGAAAGCTCCAAGCAAACTGTGACTAAGAAGGAGAAGCAGAAGGTAACCTGTCATAACCAGCAGCTGTGTGCATGTGGCTTAGAGAGGGTTGGATCTTCTACTCTGAGCTGTGAACACAAGAGAACTGGCTGACTTCGTGCTCTGTGTGGGGTCTCTGCAGAGCTGTCATGTGGCAGAGACTGAGAGGGATTCTAAATCATCCCTGATCCACATATATTTTTAAAAAGGTACTATCGACAGATGATAAATTAGACCAAGGGTCTCCAGATTTTTCCATAGGGACTCTAGTAAATATCTCTCAGTGCAAGTAAGTAAAAAATGTATGTATATGTAGAATGAATTATCCTGTACTTTACCAATATTGTGTACCATCTGTAGCACTTTATATGTTATACTAATGTGCTATGAACATTATAAAATATAAAAAAGTACTTGAGGCATGAAATAATATTTTAAATGATTAGCTAATCATGATGCCTTCACGTGATCACCGAGTGATACTTCCAGGCAAAATTTACACCTGGGCAAGGTTCAGCCTTCACCGGAGTAAATGTAAATTAATATTTCTTGATAATTTTCAACTTTCTGGTTAACTCCTTTTCAAATTTCATCAGATCATCCCAGTTTTCGCCTTTTCCTGTGGGTGACGACACACTCATTACCAGTGGCAGGGGAAGGCGTCAGCTCTGACATTTTCTTGTGGCTTTTTCTTGTGCTTGCATCAGCCGTACTAATGTCAATCTACATCTCAGAAGTCTTTTTGAGACACTTGTTAATTTTGTGTGTGTAACCTAATTAAAGCTAGATGATAAATCTGTAAATCCCCACATCCCAGACACACGCGGATGGCCACGCGTCTCAGGACACTGAAAGGGAAGACATTCGTGAGGGCCTGTGTCAGCTTCTTACCTTCTAAGATCCCCACTGTCCCTCCAGAGCCCATAACTGTCCATGGGTGGGCACCAGTGTCGACTCAGGATGTTAAATCAGAGTAAGCTTGCTAACAGTGTCTAGGCAGAAAGGAACACAAATAATGTTGGAGATATGCTAGATTATCTCGTACACCTCATATGGTATGGGCTCCAAATTGGAAAGCTCTGAAATAGTCAGTATCTTCCCCAAAAGATGAAGCCTCCCTATGGAAATGCAGACCGCACCCCCACGACCCAAAACATTCTTTTTTTTTTTTTTTTTAAGATTTTATTTATTTATTTGTCAGAGAGAGAGAGAGAGAGTGCACAGGCAGACAGAGGCAGAGGGAGAAGCAGGCTCCCCGCCGAGCAAGGAGCCCGATGTGGGACTCGATCCCAGGACGCTGGGATCATGACCTGAGCCGAAGGCAGCTGCTTAACCAACTGAGCCACCCAGGCGTCCCAACCCAAAACATTCTTAAAAGAAAGAGAAAATTGTCATTGCTAGTAAGGCTGTCATTTCATCTGAAGAAACTAATAGATGAATAATTCAAACTCATTGTTAGCAAGATTTGACAACGTTCTTATTTCTTCACCTGTCAATCTTCCCAGTTTGAAATGATCATTAACAAGTATTGAATAATGAAGCGGGCTTTTGAGGAGGCCAAACCACAGTGTGCCACAATGCTGAGCACCGGGGCCTGGCACAGGCATGGGGAGCCCTCATTAGAAGCTATTCTTTATTGACGTCAAGCAATAACAAAGAGATAAGCGCTGGGCGGCTAAATGGTAGATTTCCTCTTCCTTCCCTCATTAGCAGCTTCCGTGGGAGGTGGAAGCCTGCGGTCTTTCTCTGTTCTCCTCTGCCTGATCCTGTTACCATGGGACCTTGACTCTCATGATATTAAGACCCCTAGCATCTTCATTCTTCATCTGGTAGCCTTTTTTTTTTTTTTCAGTCCTAAGGCTAAACACCTAAGGCAGCACTCATTCATTGCATTTCACAGAGAACTGTCCATCATCTCCAACCCGAACAGAGCGGGCTCTGACCTGCTCAGCAGTTCTTCCTGTTTTCCCTCTCAGCAGTCCTTGTTCTCAGCAGATCTAATCTCCATTCTTCTCCCATCTCCATCCTCACCACCCACTCTCAGTGACTGACTATCTTGCCTCCTTCCTAACAGAGTAAATCGAAGTCGGCTCAGCCACCTGCCTACTAAAGTCAAATGTGTGGTGGGACAGACCAACTCTTTATCGTGTGCTTGGATTCCCAGCCCATCCTGCCTCTCAGACATGCTTCTCTTGATTGTTTTCCTTTTGCCTGTATCTTGGACATACTCCTCTCTAATAATTGCTTCTCATCAATCAATATATCCTTCCCCACCGCATCTTGGGAGAGTAAGAAGAGTCAAGGAGACACCCTTCCATGCCTCTATTTTTGTTCCTCTCTAGATTTTATCTTCTTTCCTTCTTTTTATGATAAGATTTATTGAAAGGGTTGTCTGTGCTCTGTCTCCGTTTCCTCACCTCCTGTTCAGTCCTTGATCCATACCAATCAAGCTTTCCCCATCATTCTATGAAGAGGGTCCCTGCTTAGAAAACATGTCATTCTTGTTGCTAAAGCCAATGTATACTTTCCAGCTCTTATCTTACGTAACTTCTTGGAAGCATTAAGCATTGTTGATGTCCTCCTCCTAGAAAATTCTCTTAACTTCAGCGACACTTTACTCTCTTGGTTTTTCTTTCTGGCAACTTTTTCTTAAACTCCTTTATGGACTTCTCTCTTTCTGCCTGATCTTTATATATTGCTTTTCTTGATGATTTCTCTCCTGGGACTCATTCTGTTTTATTCAGCATTGAATTTTCAGTGTCCAACATAGTAGCCTCAAAATCAGGTACTCACTAAATAACCAGTAGTCAATAGATATGCCCTCAAGGCTTCTACTACCATATCCAGGCTTATAATACCCCAATTTATGTCTCCAGTCCAACCAGTCTCTGAACTGCCTCCTAGTACCTCAAACTCAGCATCCAAGATTGGAACCATCACTTCCCTCTACCCAAAATGTTCTGTTATTCCTGTTTTCTATATCTTTGAATATTACCACGTAACATATTGTCATGGTTCTACCTTCTAACCCAAATACTTCTTGAATTTTGCTACTCGTGCTTCCCCCCAACCCCAACTGCTCTCTCCCAGACCGCCATCATCACTACTTGCAGCTCTCTGACAGACTGGTCTCTTGGCTTTCTGTGTTGCCTCCTTTTTTTTTTTTTTTTAAAGACAGAGATCACAAGTAGGCAGAGAGACAGGCAGAGAGATAGAGAGGAGAAAGCATGCTCCCCGCTGAGCAGAGAACCCAATGTGGGGCTCAATTCCAGGACCCTGGGATCATGACCTGAGCCGAAGGCAGAGGCTTTAACCCGCTTAGCCACCCAGGCACCCCGTGTTGCCTCCTTCTATCTCTTCCTCATCTGCAAACCCACCTGACTTTTCTGAAACTCGAATATGAACATATCATTCTTCTTTTAAAGGCCATCAGAGGCTTCCTGGTGACCTCAACTAAAGTCTGAACTCCTTTATGTGGCCCTAAAGACCCTCCCTGACTTGACCTTTGCCTAGCTTTTCAATGTTATTGTTGTTCTCTCTCAAACAGCATGCTGCATCCTCTCCAAAAATTTTATTGGTATTATGCTCTTTTACCTCGCTAATTATGACTCCCATTTTAGCTTCATTCACACAGGGTTATTTCTGTGAGTATCCATTGAACGCCAAGGCTCAGCTTACGTGTCATTTTAATTCCAAGATTAGTTTAGGTGCCCCTCTTGGTGCCCCAGTGATACCTAATACTTGTATCATTCTGGGATCTATCACATGGGATAGTGTTGTCCCTGTGGGTCTCTGACAGCAGGGGAAGACTGTCTAGTTTACTTTCTAGTCCCAGAGCCTAGCACATGGCACACTGTGGCGCTCAATAGATGTGTGATGAATAAATGAGTGAGATGTTTGTTCCAAGAGAAAGAAAAGAAAAAGTATTCAGTATTTGACAAATTTTATTAAGTTTTCTGAGAATTTCCTTAAATAAGAATATAAAAGTCTACCATTCTTCTTTTATATCTATTTGGGGTTATTTGTTGTAAATTTGCTTAACGGAAACTTCTAGTTGATATAGCTCGATAGTGTTGGCTGGTGAATGTGAGCAGTCATCTCAAAAGTGACTGCCTTTTCATTGCTGGGGGATGTGAGCATTCTCAGTAAGAATCTAAGGATGATGATTTAGCAAAGTATAGCCAAGGCACACTTTCAGCTTTTTCACTATACTGTTATCAGGTTAAAATTCACAAGCTCATGTTTCTGCAGATAAATGCGGTTCATTACACTTGATATACAAAACCAGATGTGTCCTGTGTAAGTCATACATATACATCAGAGCCGAGGGACAGCTGAACGGCTAGCAGATCAATCAGAATAATTAAGTGACTGGTGTTAATATTCACCACTTTGGATGAATGTTCTGCATTACTAAAACGTTAGTCAAAATGTCCTTAAGCATAAAGAAGGTCATTTATAAGAGCCTTTGTCTCTGTCCTTGAAACTCCTAGATTGCTTAAGCCAGAGGGATCTGTGGTGCTCCTTGACCTGTGCGTTGAGGACCATTTGTGTCAGAATCGCCCTGACGGTAGTGAACTTCAGATTTCCTAGTCCCGTTCTAGAATGGTTGGATCAGTATTGCCACCTGTGGGACCCTGAAAAATCTGCAATTTTATAAGCACTCAGGTCCTTCCTAAACATATTCAAGTTGGAGAACCATTCATGTAATACAACTTCCTTTGTTCTCCAAGATGTGAAATTACTTGTCTTAGCATTTTGAGAATCAATTTCAGGGACCCTGGTGCAGAGCGTTTTGTTATCACTTTGATTTTCCAGAAGCCTTCACAATCAGACTGGCCAATTTTGGTGGCTGGCAGGAGGGGCTGTTTGTGAAATACAGATCACTGGGGAGCAGCATGAGCAGAAAGAACCTGGCAAGCAAGCAGTCCACGGCTTGTAGTGGACGTTGGCCTGCGCCTCAGGCTTTTCACAATGAGCCAGTTCTAAACTTCTGGGCTTGCACGATCTCTACCTGTCCTCAAAAGAAATGCTGGGGCATGAGAGATGCCTGGGTGGCTCAGTCGGTTAAACGTCTGCCATCAGCTCAGGTCATGATCTCAGGGTCCTGGGATCAAGTCCCACATCGGCTCCCTGCTCAGCCAGGAATCTGCTGCTCCCTCTGCCTGCTGCTCCCCCTGCTTGTGTGCTCGCTCTTTCTCTCTCTCTCTCTCTGCCTGACAAATAAATAAATAAAATCTTAAAAAAAAAAAAAGAAAAGAAAAGAAATGCTGAGGCACAGAGGATTTACCAAATGAGAGTACAGGAATCATTAGTAGATTCCAGTCTTAAGCTGCGCTTGCTTCCCCCCACCTGTCACTTGGCCTCCTCCTTGATTTGACCAACATGAGCATGTCACGTCACACTGAAGGACCTCAGTTTCCTTATGTGAACAATGGAAGGAATTATATCGACAGACCCTTAAGTTTCCTTTCAGCTCTGATACACCTTTTCTCTGAAAAGGTGACTTTAGCTGGGAGATGAGAACCAGATCGTTGGGTTGTATATAATCCTTTACCTGGAGTTACCAAGGGGTTTGATAAATGTGTTAAGGAATATGTGGCCCTGACGTTTTCCTTTAGCTCCTCAGTAAACTGAAAAAATCGACGGAGAAGTTGGCAAAAGAAGATGAAAACTACTACCAAAAAAACCTGGCTGGTTGTGCTACCAGACTCAAGTGGGAAAACACACTGGAAAGTTGCTACCAGGTGAGTCCTGTGCTGGCATTTTTCTCTTCTTCCGGGGAGCGTTGTGAGGCCTTGAAAAGGAAGGTCAGATCTACAGTTACAGACCACTCTGCCCTTGGCGATGACCCTCACTCATACTGTGACGTTAGGCAAACCACGTGACTTCCAATCGTTTCCATTTCCCCATGGATCCATTAACCAGTGCTTATTTACTGAGGATCGGTGGCCAGCTTCTAATTCTCAGTAGACACGATAGCACTCAGCTAACTTCAGAAAGTGCTGTCGAAGTGCAGTGTAAATTAAGGCTCGAGAACTTGGTGCTCAGAAGGGAGCTTTAGGCCTGAGAGCTGATTTATACAGTAATCACTTACGGAGTTCTTTGTATGTGGGGCTTTGTGTTGGGCCCTGGAGCAATGATTAAAGAGAACCATCTAG
>PISX010017293.1:0-43883 GCA_004024625.1 Mellivora capensis | reverse complement strand
GAGCCTGCTTCCTCCTCTCTCTCTGCCTGCCTCTCTGCCTACCTGTGATCTCTGTCAAATAAATAAACAACATTAAAAAAAAAGTATGCCTCATCTCCCTGCTAGCCAGCACGTATGATAACAGTATTTCTTTAACATCTTACTAATTTTTCTAATAACTGAAAGCAACTTCTCATTTTAATTTTTATCTTCTTTGGGTGATAAAAAAGAAATATCTTGGCTGGGTCATACCTTTTTTGTTTTTAATTGCATTCTGAACTCTTTTTTGATCCATTTACCTATTACCACACTGTTTTAATTATTGTACCTTTGTAATATATCTTGCTACTTTCTTTTGAAAAAAGCTTTGGGCATTCTTTGTGTTTTTCTTCCAGATGATGTTTAGAACCATCTTTCCAATTTCTGTAGAAAATCTTGTTGGGATATTGTTTGTGATTGCATTGAATTTATAGATTAATTTGAGAAGAGGCATTCTTTGAGTTTTTCGTTCTAGGATAGTAGGTATGTCCCTTTGTTTCTTCTATTAAAATTTTTGTTGTAAAGTTTACAATTTATATGTACTGGTTTGTTTGTTTGTTTGTTTGTTTTAAGTATATCTGTGTACCTAGCTTAAAAGGATATCTAAGTGCCTTAGAAGCTTTGGTGTGTACCTCTCCCCAGAAGCAGTGTATTGCTGCTGCCGTCACTGGTCATCCTCAGTTTTGTGTTAATTATTCCCTGGCCTTTCTGTACAGTTTTTTCACATATTTTTTTTAATCAAGCTGTTTGTTTTCTTCCCCCTGTTTTTGAGCTTTATCTGTGAATTACATAAACATGTTTTTGAGATTCATCATTGCTGAAGCATATGTCTGTAGTTCAGCAGTTCAGAAGCTTTTTGGTCTTACGACTCCCTTTATGATTCTAAAAACTATTGAGAACCCTAAAGATCTTTCATTTATGTTGGTTATATCATTAGATACTAAAATTGATTGATCTTAAATATGGTAGATATGGCATGCATTGGTGTATTTGTTGGTACCTCTTAAAAAATAACACACCTGGGGGGCGCCTGGGTGGCTCAGTGGGTTAAAGCCTCTGCCTTCGGCTCAGGTCCTGATCCCAGGGTCCTGGGATCAAGCCCTGCATCGGGCTCTCTGCTCAGCGTGCTCAGCCTGCTTCCCCCACTCTCTCTCTGCCTGCCTCTCTGCCTACTTGTGGTCTTTCTCTCTCTCTGTCAAATAAATAAATTAAAAAGTCTTGGGAAAAAAAAAAAACACACCTGGGACACCTGGGTGGCTCAGTTGGTTAAGCGGCTGCCTTCGGCTCAGGTCATGATCCCAGCGTCCTGGGATGGAGTCCCACATCGGGCTCCTTGCTCAGCGGGGAGGCTGCTTCTCCCTCTGCCTCTGCCTGCCACTCTCTCTGCCTGTGCTCGCTCTCTCTCTCCCTCTCTCTCTGACAAATAAATAAATTTTTAAAAAAATTTAAAAAAATAACACACCTGTTACATCTTAATATAAATAACATTTTAATGAAAAAACTTTTCCAAAAAAATTAGTGATGAGTGGCATTGTTTTAACATTTTCACAAATATGTTTTTTAAAGATTTTATTTATTTATTTGACAGAGATGACAAGTAAGCAGAGAGGCAGGCGGGGGTGGGGGGAAGCAGGCTCCCTGCTGAGCAGAGAGCCCAATGCAGGGCTCGATCTCAGGACCCCCAAGATCATGACCTGAGCCGAAGGCAGATGCTTAACCCAGTGAGCCACCCAGGCACCCCATTTTCACAAATTTTTTTTTAAGATTATATTTATTTATTAGAGAGAGAGGTCACAGGTAGGCAGAGAAGCAGGTGGGGAGGGGGGGAAAGCAGGCTCCCCACTGAGCAGGCCTCGATCCCAGGACCCTGAGATCATGACCTGAGCCAAAGGCAGAGGCCCAACTCACTGAGCCACCCAGGTGTCCTTAAATATTTTATTTATTATTTGAGAGAGAGAGTGAGGGAGAAAGAGGGGGAGCAGAAGCAGGGGGAGAGACAGAGGGAGAGGGACAAGCAGACTCCTCACTAAGCAGGGAGCCCAATGCGGGACTCAATCCCAGGACCCTGAGCCTATGACCTGAGCTGAAGGCAGACGTTTAACCCACTGAGCCACCCAGGAGCCCCTATTTTCACAAATATTTTTAATGGTTCAGTTTCATGTCTGCTTCTGCATTCAGTCTGTTGCAATATATTGTTATGGTTAAGAGTATATGAAGAAAATCCAGACTCATCTGTGTATTTAGAAAAGGGAGGAATGTTTTCATAAACTTCTAAGATAGGTTTCAGCGAATATCAGATAAAAATAAAACCAACAGTTTATTTAAAGGTTAGCTGCAGTGTAAAATTTGAAGCCATGTCAGTGAACTTCTCAAACTCTGTGACATGAAAACCCATTGGTCTGTCTTGCATTTTGAAGGGATCTTTCATCCACACATTGGTCATATGGTAGATACTAGTTCTTTGAGTTCTGTAGATCTCTCAGATGATGACATCTCTTCAATAGAGATCAGAAAACCCACCCAAGTACCATCACCACTTTGGGAACCACTGCTACAATTCATCAGTTTTCATTGAAGAACGATGGTCTACTCTAAGAACATATTATAAATGGATTATATACTTAGCTGTTTTATTCTTTATGAACATAATGGTTATTTCCAACATGGGGCTATTATAATTAGTGCTGCCATAAATGTTCTTGTTCATCCTCAAGTGCATATATACGATACTTGGGCATGTTAAATAGTAGAATTGCTGGATCCGTTGGGAGGATATGTGCATGTTCAATTTCATTAAATAATGTCTAACTTTTCCCAAATGGTACTTCTGATTTATACACCACTAATTTTGAATGAAACCTCCCATTACTTCCCATTCTCTCTGTGTATGGCATTGCCCAGCTTTTTACTTTTTGCTGGTCTCATGGAAATGAAAATATTGTTGTGGCTTTCAACTGCATTTCTGAGATTACAGAAAGGACGTTAAATGTTTTCTTCTGTGTAATGTTTAGTCATGTTTTTGCCACTTTTCTATTGGGTACTTGTTTTATTAATATGTATGAATTTTTAAAACACCTGTTAGATATGCAAGTTGAACTCTTCCTGTTGCTTGAAAATTACCAGAATAATTTATTTTAACAACTAAAAAATACATAAAGATCATACAAAGAAAAATCTTTTCTTTCCTATACCTATCCAACTCATTCTCCAGTGTTTGTTTTTATATTTCTCTTAACCTGATTTGTGCTATAATACATTTTTTCCCCTCCACTTATCAGTGTATCTTGGAAATCTTCACAAAGCAGTATATAGGTAGCATGCTTATTCTACAGCATAGAAAAACAATTTCTCATTGTGTGGCTATACCAGTTTATTTAACTAGTCTGTAGTAGATAATCAGTTTCTGGCCTTTTGCTGTTAAATACAGTGGTGGATGGAGAAATTTTGTAGAGTTGTCATTTTGTGTGTGAGAAGCTATTTCTTTACTATTAATTTCCAGAATGGTGGTACTGGGTTAAAGGTTAAATGCCTTTGAAATTTTGAGAAATATTCCCAAACTGCTTTTTCTTGGGATTTTGCATGTTTACCTGCAGTGTATTGCAATGACTCTTTTCCTAAAGTCCCTCACAGGATGCCTTATTAACCTTGTGTTCTTTGGTAGTTTGATAAATCAGTTTACAGGTAATTATGACTGAGTTTGAGCATCTTTTCATATGTTGAGAGGCCTTTTTTCCCCTTCTGTGTACTGTTCATGCCCCTTGTCCATTTCTATTCTTTTTTTTTTTTAAGATTTTATTTATTCATTTGAGAATATTGAGAGAGAAACACAGCAAGAGAGGGAACACAAACAGAGGGAGTGCGAGAGGGAGAAGCAGGCCTCCTGCCAAGTAGGGAGCCTGATGCCTGGCTCAATCCCAGGACCCTGGGATCAGACCAGAGCCAAAGGCAGACGCTTAACTGACTGAGCCACCCAGGCGTCCCCATTTCTATTCTTTATTGGGTTGTTGGACTATAGGACATTTTTTAAAAAAGATTTTATTTATTTATTTATTTATTTGTCAGAGGGAGAGAACAAGCAGGGGGATCAGCGGGCAGAGGGAGAAGCAGACTCCCTGCTGAGCAAGAAGCCTAATGCAGGACTTGATCCCAGGACCCTGGGATTATGACCTGAATCAAAAGCAGATGCTTAATGGACTGAGCCACCCAGTATCCCTGGATTTTTTTACATGCTCTGGGTACTAATCCTTAGTAAAATGGGTTGCAAATACCTTTTCTCTCTCTTCATGATGTTTTTTGATGAATAGAATTTGCTAATTTAAAGATTTTCATTTTGTGTCCTATTTGGAATTGTTAATTGTGGGTGGTAGATAGGAATATAAATAAAATTTAACTTTATCCTCAGGTAGATAACCAGTTGTGGTAGAATTTACCACTGAATCCACTTAGGTCTGAAGTTTTTTTGGTGGCAAATTTTTGACTAGTGATTTAATTTTTTTTAGTGGTTACATGATTTCCTCAAGATTTGAAAAAAATTGTCACAATTGCTTAGATTTTTTTAGGTCTCTGTTTTGTCTGAATTTTTAACATTTATGGTTGTTAACAGTGCGCTCTTGCTATCTTTAATGTGTGAAGCATGTGTAATTATGTCTCCTTTTTTCAATTTTGATATTGAATATTTCTCCCTTCTGTACTGTTAATTCATCTTGCTTGTAGTTCATCACTTGTGCTTTGTGATTTTCTCTTTAATGCATTTCTTTTTGTGTTTTTAAAATTCATTTATTTTGAAATAGCTGTAGACTCATGCACTTGTATGTTTTAGATGTCTCTTTTAAAGAGCATCTGTTGGAATTTTTTTTTTTTAAGATTTTATTTATTTGACAGAGAGAGATCACAAGTAGGCAGAGAGGCAGGCAGAGAGAGAGAGGAAGGGAAACAGGCTCCCTGCTGAGCAGAGAGCCCATGCGGGGCTTGATCCCAGAACCCTGGGATCATGACCTGAGCTGAAGGCAGAGGCTTTAACCCACTGAGCCATCCAGGCGCCCTGTTGGAATTTTTTAATACAGTTTTAAGGCATTTTGGCTGGGACATTTAGCTGATTTACACTCACTGTAATTACTCTTATTTTGTGCTTTCTGTTTGCCCTGCCTAGTCTATATTTCTTTCTCCTGTTATTTTTTTATTTTTTGAAATTTTTTTGTTTTTGAATTTAATTTTTTTTTTTTTTTTTTTTTTTTTTTTTTTTTTGGTCAGAGAAAGAGTGCACAAAGGGAGTGGCAGGCAGAGGGAGAAGCAGGCTCCCTACTGAACAAGGGTCCTGATGTGGGACTCGATCCCAGAACCCTGGGATCACGATCTGAGCCCAAGACAGATGCTTAACTGACTGAGTCACCTCGATTTAATATCTCTAGCATTCCATTTTCCCCATATACTAGTTTGGAAAATAGGCTCTCTTTTTTGGTTTTTATAATTCTCTTAGAAATATCATGCATCCTTGACTTTTCAAAAATCTAAAAAAACAAAAACAAAAAAAAAACCAAACAAACAAAAAAACCAATAGTTTTACCTTCCTCTTAGATGGTACCAGAGCGGTAGAAGTTTGACTTCATTCAGTCCCTGCATGGCTTATATGTTATCGTAATGTTTTAATATTTTTTAAGTACTATTCTTACTGGATAGAAGGGGGTCTGTTTAGAATTACTGTTGTGTTTTATAGTCAGTGCTTATTTACATTTCCCACATATTTACTGCTTTTCTCTGTTGCTTCTTTTGTCTTTTAGAACATCAGTCTAGGGCCATTTTCCTTCTGCTCAAAGCATGTCCTTTGGGATGGCTTTTTGTTGTTGAAGGATTGCTTGGTGATGAACTTTTTCCAGTTTTGTTTACCTGAAAGTATCTTTGTTTCGCTGTCATTTGCGGAAGATGTTTCTGCTAAGTAATGCAGTTCAGGTTGGCCGGTGTTGAGCACATTTGCACATCTCAGCCCTCATTTCTTTGTCTTTTCCATTATTGCCTCTGAGAGATCGGCTGTATCTCACTTCTTTCTCTTCTGGCTGCTTTGGTATTTTTCTCTTTGTCTTTAGTGCTGTGCTATTTCAGTGCAGCATATCTTTACCTTGCTGGGGATTGTTTGGCTTCTTAAATCTGTAAACGGGAGGTATTTTGAAATGTGTTTATTAGCTATTCATAATTCCTAAACTGTGAATTTCCATTTGTTGATCTGTCCATCTAAAAGTATAAATCAGTCTTTTTTTCATCTACATAGTATGTATTTTTTTCCTGTTCTTTTGCTTTTCTCTTCACTTTGTTTCCCACAGTTCCACCAGCAGAATGCATTGCCAGACTTGTAGCTATTTGATAATCTGGTAAGTGAGAAGTAAAATCTGACAATGAAACTCTGGACCTAGTCTTTTGGGAGAAAGAGGACTATGACTCCTCTTTCAGTTTTTTCATCATAATTGGTTGACTTAGATGTTTCTTCTGTTTATTTTTTTTAAAGATTTTATTTATTTATTTGACAGAGATCACAAGTAGGCAGAGAGGCAGGCAGAGTGAGAGGGGGGAAGCAGGCTCGCCACTGAGCAGAGAGCCTGATGTGGGGCTCAATCCCAGGACCTTGGGATCATGACCTGAGCTAAAGGCAGAGGCTTTAATCCACTGAGCCACCCAGGCACCCCTACATGTTTCTTCTGTTTAGATCAGTGTTGGCAAATTATATTTTTGTAGTTTTCAAATTAATTAGTATAAATTATGTGTGATATTTATAATTTTAGAAATGCTTTCCCTGTATTTGTGGTAATAATCTCTTTTTGTTCTGCTTTTTAAATTTTTTTTAATATATTTGCTAAGAGATTATTTAATTTATTCTAAAAGTAACAGTTTTTATTTTTATTGGTTAACTCAGTTGGCCTTTTGTTTTTGTTTTAAATTTGGCTTCTCTTTTTAACATTACTGCTTTTAGCATAAGAAATGTGTCTGGAGCTTACTTTGTTTTCCCTTAACAAGGGAAGGAAAATTGGAGAATTAAACCCTTTGCTTATATTCTGTGTAAAGACTCACTACCTTCCTTGGCATGGTGAAATAGACCCTGTGTAGAACCTTTGAATACACACCTGTTCCCTGCCTGGTTAGAAGAAGGCTCGAGGCCCCAGCTTCCTAGATTTAGTTTGACTAGTGTGACTGGTTGCTTTACCCTGTGGTCATCCTCTACTTCTCTGTGAGCCACTGTCAGTGAACAGGCCTGTTCTTTACCCAGGACTTTCAGGATGGGGTATTTCTAGGGGTGTGAGCAGTAAAAAAAAAAGTCACCCTGTTATGGCATGGATTAGGTCACTTTCTCTTTCATCATCTGTAATCAAAAGAATCCAAAGCAGGTTTTAAAATGTAATTGTCCCTGAGAAAAATTTATTGTTAGGATTTTCTTTTAAGAGGTACAAAACTGGGGCGCCTGGTTAAGCATCTGCCTTTGGCTCTGGTCATGATCCCGGGGTCCTGGGATCAAGCCCCGAATCGGGCTCCCTGCTTCTCCCTCTCCCACTCCCCCTGCTTGTGTTCCTCTCTCACTGTGTCTCTCTCTGTCAAATAAATAAATAAAATATTTTTTTAAAAAGAGGTACAAAACTACTTAACAATGTCCTTGTGATAAAATACCATAGTGCATTTAATGCAGCCATCTCACTGCAAGCTGATAGTTTAAAGCACAGATTAGGAGCACCTGTGTGGCTCATTCAGTTGAGTGTCTGCCTTGGGCTTAGGTCATGATCTCAGGGTCCTGGGATCAAGTCCCATGTCAGGCTCCCTGCTTGGTGGGGAAGCAGAAGCTTCTCCCTTTCTCTCTGCCTCTCCCCCAGCATGTGCTGCCCCCTCAAATAAATAAAAACCTTTTTAAAAAAATAAAGCACAAATTAGTAAATCCAGTTTGAAAGTAGCCAGAAAAAGGTCAGTATACTTTATACAATGTCTAAAAATGACACCATATAAACTTTGAAATAGTTCAATGAAAGGTGCATAACTTGAATGTGGAAAGTATGGTTTCTAAAGAATTTACATAGCATAGCAAGAGAGAAAACTTGGCAGATATAAGATTATAAGCATCTATTTGCTATATAAAAATACTTTTTACTGTGAGGTTGGATTCTGAGGATTGTTAAAACAATCTTCAAAATTTGAATATTAAGTCCAAAAGTAAGTATGCCACAGTTAAATGAAAAAGTCATAGTACATGGGTATGTTTTATTTTACACAATGGATATAATCCCCCCAAAATGTTTTTTCAAAAAACAATTATCCCTTTGGATATACTAAATACTCAAAGTGTGTTTGCTATTTTAAATAGTACATAGTTAGTCTACATGATTCTTTATGAATTTTAAGTGAATTTTGTGAGTTAAGATTTTCCTGTATGTTTTCTATATGTACAACACAATGGTGGTAATGATTTTCTAGGATCTCCTGAACAGATTTTCCTCTAGCAAATGCAGATATGGTCAGGAAATGCAGGAGCACATCTTCAGTAACTTTGTTAAAGCATGAGCCAAAAGTAAAGATGTCCGTAGGCCAGGCCAAATACTTCATGGCCCCCCAAAGTTTTATTTTTTGTAGGTTTTGTTGGGGCTGCCTGGCTTAGTGGGTGAGCACCCGCATCTTGACCACAAGTGCTGATGCCAGCATCTCCTGGGGATCTATGGAGCGCTCAAAATCATTCAGTAGATCTTCTGTTTTTGTAAATTATACAACAAAGCCCCATGAAACTGTAGCTGGTGAATTCATATAGAGGATAATGGGAACGGTTTATAGGGGCACTGATTTAGAATAATTGGGGATCACTGTAGTGAACAGATGTGGGTTTCAGATTAGGTCCAGGACTTGGAATCCGTCATCATTACAGCATCATTCCTGAGAGCCTGTGGGCAAGATCTTCGAAGAAATTGAAGCTGGAGCACTCACCGTAAAATAACAAACACCCGAGGGGGCATTGGGAGACCTCAGAGGAAGGAAGACCAAGGGCACTCTGCTTGTTCGACCAGCCCTCGAACTAGATTGCAGCTCCCACGAACCCCCTACCCGGTTCTGTGGCTGAGGTTCTGGGGTCTGCGCCTGCCTTCCGCGGGCTCGCGGTCGGCGGCCCTCGTTGACTTTTAAAAGGTGCGGCCCCGCGCCGCCGCCCCTGCCACCGCACTGGACTTCGCTGGTGGGAGGGGGCCGACAGGCTGGGCCGGGCAGAGGTGCAGCCCCCTCCCCCACGCACCATGAGGTGAGGAGGGAGGAGCTGGGCGTCACCCGCAGCTCTGCTCCTCGCTACCTGGCCCTACCTGGCCAGCGGGCGGTCTTCCTTAGAAAGCTGGGTGCCCAGGAGACCGGGAGGGGGACAGCCTAGGTGTTTGACCTTCGGAGTGAAACTTCGGTGGGGCCGCTAGGACAGGTTGGATGGTACTGACAGGTTTACCCAACTCCTTTGCTCCCAACTCCTCACTGGATTCTCCAGTGTCTCCAGTGACTTCTCTGAGTGTCAGAATGAGGAAAGCCTTGCAGAGCTTCCGGAGAGAGGGCATCTCTCCTTACAGCTCTGCTAGGGGTATAGATTTACAGTATTCTAGGTCATCTTTTGAAATGTAAAACAGTGAGTACACGTATTTTGCCCTTATAGCATAGGTCATTTGATTTTTATTCCTTGTGTGTATGATTATCTGGGTGTTAGAAAACATTGAAACTTTTGTACATGGCAAACTTCTTTATATCTTCAAAATTTTTTATGAAAATCTTATCTTATTCTATAGTGTTTTTTTTTTTTTTTTTTTAGATTTTATTTATTTGACAGAGAAAGAGATCACAAGTAGGCAGAGAGGCAGGCAGAGGGAGAAGGGGAAGCAGGCTCCCTGCTGAGCAGAGAGAGCCCAACTCGGGGCTTGATCCCAGCACCCTGAGATCATGACTTGAGCCGAAGGCAGATGCTTAACCCACTGAGCCACCCAGGTGCCTTAAGTTACTTTATTTTTTTAATGTTATTATAGAAATCTTTTTTTCTTTTGTAATTTTTATTTAAATTCTGGTTAGTTAACATATAATAGTGGTTTCAGTGGAATACAGTGCTTCATCACTTAAATACAACACCCAGTGCTCATCATAAGTGCCCTCCTTAATACCCATCTTCTACCCACCTCCCTCTATCAACTCTGTTTGTTTTTTATTCTTTTTTTTTAAAGATTTTATTTATTTGACAGACAGAGATGACAAGTAGGCAGAGAGGCAGGCAGAGAGAGAGGGGGAAGCAGGCTCCCTGCTGAGCAGAGAGCCCGATGTGGGGCTCAATCCCAGGACCCTGGGATCATGACCCGAGCCGAGGGCAGAGGATTATCCCACTGAGCCACCCAGGTGCCCCTGTTTTTTATTCTTAACAGTCTCTTACGGTTTGCTTCCCTCTCCCTCTCTCTCTCCCTTTTTCCCCCTTCCTGTATGTTCATCTGTTTTGTTTCCTAAATTCCACATATGAGTGAAATCATATGGTATTTGTCTTTCTCTGACTTATTTTGCTTAGCATAATATAAACTAGCTTCATCCATCATTGCAAATGGCAAGATTTCATTCTTTTTGATGGCTTAGTAGTAGTCCATTGCAAATATATACCACAACTTCTTTATCCATTCATCAGTTGATGGACACTGGGGCTCTTTCCATAATTTCCATAATTTGGCTGTTGTTGATAATGCTGTAAACATGTGCCCCTTCAAATCTGTGTTTTTGTATCCTCTGGGTAAATACCTAGCAGTACAATTGCTGGGTTGTAGGGTAGTTCTATTTTTAACTTTTTGAGGAACCTCCATACTGTTCTCCAGAGTGGCTGCACCAGCTTGCATTCCCACCAGCGACGTAGGAGGATTCTACTTTCTCCACATTCTTGCCAATACCTGTTGTCCTGTTTTGTTAACTTTAGCTATTCTGATAGGTGTGAGGTGGTATCTCATCGTTTTGGGTTTTTTTTTTAAGATTTTATTTATTTGAGAGAGAGGGAGGGAGAGGGAACAGAAGCAGGAGAGGGAGAAGCAGATTCTGCTGAACAGGGAGCCCGACATGGGGTTTGATCCCAGGACCCTGAGATCATGACCCGAGCTGAAGGCAGCCGATTGACTGAGCCCCTGCAGGAGCCCCTCTCATGATGGTTTTGGTTTGTATTTCCCTGATAATGAGTAATTTGAGCATCTTTTTATGTCTGTTAGCCATCTGGATGGCTTCTTTGGAAAAGTGTTTATTCATGTCTTCTATTTCTTAATGGGGTTATTTGTTTCTTGGGTGCTGAGTGTGATAAGTTTCTTACAGACTTTGGATACTAACCCTTTATCAGATACGTCATTTCCATTCGCTCATTCCATAGGCCGCCTTTTAATTTTGTTGATTATTTCCTTTGCTATGCAGTGTTTTATCTCAATGTGCCAATAGTTTATTTTTGCTTTTGTTTTCCCTGCCTCCAGTGATGTGTCTAGTAAGAAGTTGTTCCAGCCGAGGTCAAAAGGTTGCTGTCTGTGTTCTCCTCTAGGATTCTGATGGTTTCCTGTCTCACATTTAGAACTTTAATCCATTGTGAATTTCTTTTTGTATATGGTGAAAGAAAATAGTCCAGTTTTATTCTTTTGCATGTATGTGGCTGTGCAGTTTTCCCAGCAGCATTGTTGAAGAGACTGTCTTTTTCCCAGTAGATGTTCTTCCCTGCTTTGTGCACGATCTACGATTGTGACCGTAGAGTTGAGGGTCCATTTCTGGGCTCTCTGTTCTGTTCCACTGATCTGTGTGTCTGCTTTTGTGCCAGTACCATACCGTCTTGATGACTAGAGCTTTGTAATGTAGCTTTAAGTCCAGAATTGTGATGCCTCCAGCTTTGCTCTTCTTTTTCAGGATTACTTTGGCTATTCGAGGTCTTTTGTGGTTCCCTATAAACCCTTCTTGAGGTAGGCCTGTATTGCAATATACTTCCTTCTTAGGGACTGCCTTTGCTGCATCCCAAGGGTTTTCGACGGTCATCTTTTCATTTCCATTTGCTTCCATGTATTTTTTTAGTTTTTCTTTAATTTCCCAGTGTTATTATCAATGAGTTTCTTTATGTTTGTTATTGATTGATTGATATATCTGGGTGCTCCCAAGTTGGGTGCATAAATATTTACAGTTGGTACAGCTTCTTGATGGGCCCTTCTTCATCTCTTGTTACAGTCTTGGGTTTAAAATCTAGTTTGTCCCATATAAATTTGGCTACTTCAGCTTTCTTTGGTGTGGTAGGATATTTTTCCGTTATTAAATCAACAGCTTTTATTTGGGAGCATCTTAATTTGTTTTTTAGATTAAGTATGGCAAAAAATGAATAAATTTTAAAAATACTCTGCAGCAACAAAAATTTACACATTATAAGGCATCATAATATAAATATGTATATAGTAACTTTGTTTTGACAGTCTGACATTTGGCTCTCCTACCTTATCCCACAACCAGCAGCCCCTCTGTGATTGTTTTACTTTCATCTGTTAATGTGGTTAGTAAAATTTATGGATTTCCTGTTTATTGAACCAGTTCTTAACAACCCTATGATGAATCTGAATTGATCTCTGTTATTTTAATCTCCTGATAGATTCTTTTTGCCAGTGCATATATTTTAGGATTTTAGTATTAATATTCATACTAGAAATAAGTCTTTAATTTCCTTTTTTATGTTTTGTCAGATTTGGGCAGCACATTTAGTACCCAATAATAAAGCATTTAGCTGCTTTATTAAAAAGTTGGGAAGCTTTATTCCTTTTACTGAGTTTTGGTACAGATTAAATAGCATAAATATTATTTACTCTTTCATTTAGTAACCAAATACATGTTTACTCTACGCCCCGCATTGGGCTGGCGGCTGAGTAATCAGAGGTAAACAAAACAGAAATGGTTTCTGCCTTTACAGGGTTTGGTTTATTAGGGATTTAGCCATTAATGAAGTAGTTATGAATATGTAGTTATAAATCATGATAAGTACTCTGAAAGAAAGGAACAGAGTGCTTTTGAAAGAAATATCATTGAAGAACTTCTGGAGATTGTACTTTTTCTGTATTTGAGGACGTGCTTATTGAGTACATATGCATTAAAAGGTAATTCTTTTTAAATGAAACATTGAAGATTTGATGTACACTTTGGTATGTGGTAAATAAAATGAAGTCTTTTTTTTAAGATTTTATTTATTTATTTAACAGAGCGAGAGATCACAAGTAGGCAGAGAGGCAGGCAGAGAGAGAGGGGAAAGCAGGCAGAGCAGAGCCCCGCTGAGCAGAGAGCCTGATGCGGGGCTCGATCCCAGGACCCTGGGATCACGACCTGAGCCGAAAGCAAAGGTTTTAACCCACTGAGCCACCCAGGCATCCCTAAAATGAAGTCTTCATTATTGTAGAAGTTAAAATAAAAAATACTGGTAGTCATAGCTACCAGAGCTAGAGGGTATATTCCACATTTTTTAAATGAAGAAATTAAGACTTAGTTTAAGTAGACACTTCTAGTTTAACATTTCCAATTGTATACACCCTCTGGAAATCCCACTGAGGTGGCAGTACAAGAGTAAAGATATAAATTGACAAAAAGAATGGAAAAGAAGATGCCAGGTACAATCACCTTTGGGGAACTAGCACGAAGATGGCTAGTCCTGTGTGGCTTTATGGAGTAGGGGCTGCTGCGAAAGCCGAAGAGCAGTCAGCAGTCAAGAAGCCAGCAGACTCCCAGCAGGCAGTCTGGCACCAGCTCAGGATTTGGAAGTTACAAGTATTTCTCAAGGCAAGATTATAGGGTGGCACAGAAGTAGAATGATTAAGTGGTGATTTTGGTAGTTTTGATGCTCTAGATTCCCTTCCCTGCTCCTCGCCTCTAGACAGTTGCTTAGCTGTCTTCTACCCAGACAGGGCACTGACAGCTCCCCTGCGGGAGATGGTCACATTCAGGAGGCTGAGGCAGCTGGGGTGGTGCACAGCACGGAAACGACGATGAGCGTTAAGTGGAAGTCGCCGTACTGAGCAGGGAAGCCAGAGCTGGCTGGCTGCGTGACTCTTCAGAGCCAAGAGTTGAGCTTATGCTCCCCCTAAACAAGATATTAAAGGATTCTTTCCTGGGGAAACATCAACCCTGGTAAAATATTTAGCGGATACAGACTCTGGGAGTTCGCCTAATTAAATAGCTGCATTACCATCAGATCACATGAGAGAGAGAGAGAGAGCGAGAGCGAGTGAGCGAGCGAGAGTGTGAGAAAGAGCTGCTGTTCAGAGACATTGTTCATGCGCCATACTCGTAGTCATCTATAAGTGCCTCCCATGTAAACATAAGTGGACACCGAAGACTCACCAGCCATTTGGTGGGAGTCTCGAACATAAAAGAAACCAAACAGGAGGGGCGCCTGGGTGGCTCAGTCGGTTAAGCCTCTCTCTTTGGCTCAGGTCATGATCCCAGGGTCCCTGGATTGAGCCCGAGTAGGGGTCACTGCTCAGTGAGGAGTTTGTTTCTCCCTCTGCCTGCTGGTACTCTCTCTCTCTCAAACAAATAAATAAAAGAAAGAAAGAAACCAAACAGGAATAAACAAGTAGGAAATAAAAGGATCTTGGTAGAAATAGATTTACTGCAGGTAACAGAAGAAACTTGGACCAAATAAAACTATGGTACCTTTAGAGAGAAAAGAAATGACATCTGTGAAAAGAAGAGGTTCTGTTTTTTAAAAAAGCGAAATTATTCAGGAAACAGAAAAGGTCTCTGTGAGAGCAAGAAAAAATATATAATGATTAGATAATAAAGCTGAAGAATTCTCCCCCAAAATAAAATAGCCACAAGAATTAGAAAATAAGAATGAGTAAATAAAAGTGGAGAACCAAAGAGGTCTTTTGTCTTATAGAGTGGGAGGAAACCATTATTTAAGTCCTGGAACTGGAAGAGGTGAGCTTCTGGTTGAATGGGTCTTCTGTCTGGTGTCCTGAAGAAGAAAACAGGAGAACAAAACCAAATCAAACCACCAGACCGAACCTTTAGTTCCAAAAGGAAGAAGACCAGATTAGTTCTTCATCATTGTACTTCTAGAAAAAAGAATGGGGAGGAGGAGAGGTGCAGTTCCCAAACTACGCTTTGAACAAGTGCAGGAATAAAAGAAACCCTGTAAACTTGAAATTATATGTAAGTACTGTTGGGAAGCCCCAACCGTTCTGTGAGAAAGGCAGAGTTGTGCAGAGGGGGTGTAGCTCAGAAATGACCAGCAGCTGTTTAGTCCAAAAACAGTCCCATCCTAAGAGAGAATTGCTGCATACCAGGCTAAGACTGAACAGCCGGATGATGTCCATTAAGGAAAGCAGAGAGAAATTGGAAAGTGCCTGAGATCTTAGAATGTGCTAGCAAAATACCCCTAGAAGTGAGTATATGACCTTGGAAAGCAAGGGATGTGGGTCTTATAGTAGTCTTGAAGAGGAAAACTGAGCTGGAATTATAGGCCCTCCTGAACCAGATTACACTTGCCAGTTACAAGAGGATTGGCAACAGGGGACCGTATTATTTTTTCAAAAATCCTTGGATGCAGGAACAGAGAAGGGGGAACTCATATTAAGAAACCTAAAAACTTCTCTGATCCCTCCCTACACCCTGAATTTTCTTGTTCAAATACAAAAAAAAAACCAGAAAGAATCTGCACAGCATCCTCACAGCGATACAGTGGCAACTGCATTTCTTTGTTGGTTTGTTTTTGTTTTTTTGTAACATAATATTTTTAATATTGAGGTAGGATTCATTGGTTTTTAGTATATTCACAAGGTGTATAATCTTTACCACGATCAATTGTGTTATGAACCCCAGGGCTTTTTTCCCTCCCCCTTGACTTTGAGTTTGGCCACATGACTTGCTTTGGGCAATAATATCAGGTAGACGTGACAGTATATTAGTTTCAGGCCTACTAAGCCTTACAAGGACTTGGGTAGTCTCCATTTGTTCTCTGTACCTCTGCCATTTCCATGAGAAAAACATGCCTCCCTAACTTATTGGTTGAAGGAAGATGTGAGGCACATGGATTAGGGCTGCCCCAGCTGAGCTAAGCCTAATTCAGCCAACATTGTAGAAGTGTGAGCAGTAGTAAATGATTGTGGCTATAAGCTACTGAATTTTGAGATGGTTTGTTACTAAGCAGTAGTTAACTGATAGAAATGTAGAAAAGGCGAAGGTGGAGGGATGTGCATCACAGTTTTCTACAGATAACAAGAAAAGCCCCAAATACTGGTACAGTGTAGATCAGGGCTGGGCAAGTGACTGCTTTTGCCTGTTTTTTTAAATAAAGTTTTATTAGAACCTAGTCATTTCCATTCATTTACACATTGTCTGTGGCTGCTTTTATGCTTCACCAGCAGAACTGAGTCTTTGTAACAGAGACTGTATGCTCACAATCCTAAAATATTTACTGTCTGGCCCTTTATGAAAATGCTTGTGGACCTCTTGAAGTAGATGAAAAGTGACCTAAAATCCCAACATAAACTTAAAAATGAGCTCCACACTTACTTGGATGGCTGTAACAGAAGGATAGTAACAGGTGTCAGCAATGACGAGAAAGTAGAACTTTCCATGCACTGCTAATGAGAAGGTAAAATGGCACAGTCACTTTGGAAAACAGAATAGCAGTTCTCCAAATGGTTAAACATAGATTTATCATGATTCACCCGTTCTCTTAGGTATATATTCAGGAGAAATGAAAAAATGTCCACACAAAAAATTGTATATTAACATTCATAGTATTGTACATGATATCCAAAAAGTTGAAACTTCCCAAATGTCCATCAGTTGATGATTGGATAAAAGAAAATGTGGTATTTCCATAAAGTATCATTTTGCTCTAAATGAGCCAATGAAAATGAAATATGAGTGAAGTACATGCTACCATATGGGTGAACCCCAAAAACACAATGCTGTGTAAAGGAAGCCAGGCACAAAGGACCACTTATTGTGTGATTCTATTTACATAAAATGGTCCAATATAGGCAAATCTATACAGACAAAAAGTAAATTAATGGTTGCCTGGGCCTAGGGATAGGCAGCATGGAAGGGTGAGGATAGTGGCTAAGGGGTATACAACTTCTTTTTGGAGTGATGAGATGGTCTAAAATTGATAGTAGTGATGGTTGCACAGGTCTGAATAGACTAAACCCATTGAATTGTACATTTTAAGTGGGTGAATTGTATGCCGTGAGCTGTATCTCAATAAAGTATTAAAAAATAAATGAAGCACACAAGTTATAAAGACCACAAAGCAGAATTATAAGAATTTGAGGAAGAGGGGTGCCTGGATGGCTCAGTGGGTTAAAGCCTCTGCCTTCGGCTCGGGTCATGATCCCAGGCTCCTGGGATGGAGCCCCGCATCGGGCTCTCTGCTCAGCGGGGAGCCTGCTTCCTCCTCTCTCTTTGCCTGCCTCTCTGCTTACTTGTGATCTCGGTCTGTCAAATAAATAAATAAAATCTTAAAAAAAAAAAAAAAAGAATTCGAGGAAGAGGTAGCCAGACCACAGGAAGATGTGAAATGGGCACTAGCAGAACAGAAAAGAAAAGGAAGAAAAAGATTAAATTATTTCAGAAACAGAGTAAAATAGGAGGCACATGGGAGACTAGGTACCATGGCAAAGGTACCTTTGCCATCTAAAGATTAGACGTGAAATGTTATGTTTATTTTACCATGATTTTTACTGTGTAAAACAGAACCAAAGATAACATGAGAAAAGTGAATAAAAGCAAACAAATAGATCTCTCTAAAAAGTAAATACTGAGACAGTAATATAGAAGACCGCCAGAAGAGATCCAAAATATACTTGCAAACTTGGAGCTCCCAAAGAAGAAAATCAAAACAGTGCAATTAATCAGATATCTTAAAGTTATAATTCATATATTTCCATATAAAGAAATAATTTATTTTTTGAATGTACCTTTTGAAAGGATGTACCATGTATTCCAAGGAAAACTGGCCCAGCCCTGAGACATACTCTGGTAAAAAAATTGGGGACTAACAAAAGATCTTAAAGGAAAGAAAATCACCTTGGTGGCAGAACAGAAGCAATGCCAGCAAACAGTAGGCTCAGGGCTTGAACTAACCCTGAAATCAAGACTTGAGCTGAGATCAAGAGTCGGGCGTGTAACCAGTTGAACCATCCAGGCACCCCGATATTTTTTTTTCAAAGAAGTAATCTTTATTTTTCCCTGCTCTGTGGTTCTTTTTTCTTCTGTTTAACTAACTTCTGATATTTATCATTTATTTCCTTTCCTTATTCTTTTATGAATTTACTGTTGGTATGTTTTCTGAGTTCTTGAACTGACTTTAATTCACTGATTTTCCAGCATTTTTCTTTAATATTTACATTTAAAATTAATGGGGTTTTTTGTAGAATTTTTTTCTTATAGATATTTTACATGTGTCTAAATTCAGATGGTGCTTTCATTGTCATTCAACCATTTTATATTTCATTATAATTTAACTTGTGAGTCATATAGAAGTAGGCTTTTTTTAACACAAGGCTCTTGAGATTAATTTTTCTATTTCACATTACAATTTTACTAGATTTTGCTCAGAAATTGTGTTCTATACTATATCAGTATTTGGTGCCAAACACAGTTTAAGTATATAGTTCAGTGAATTTTGGTAAATCTGCGTGCCCTGTAACCAGCACACCAATAAAAATAGACTCTGTCACCCCAGAAAGTTCCTTTGTGCCTACTTCACTTACAGTTTTCCTATTCCTACCCCAGCAGCCCTGGTGGGATCTTTATCACTATAGATTAGTTTTGCCAATTCTAGAACTTTATATATGTACGTGTATGTGTGTGTACACACACATATATATAAATCGAACATATATGGAGTCCTATAGTGTGTACCTTTTTTATGTCTGCTTTCTTTTGTCCAAGTTAAATTTTTGAGTTTCATGCATGCCTCAGCAGTTTTCCTTTTTTATGTTGAGTAGTATTTACATGAATAGGCCACAGTTTGTTTATCCATTCACCTGTCATGAACATGTAGGTTTCCAGTTTTAGCTTACTGAGAATAATGCTGCCCTGAAGGTTCATGTACAAATCCTTTTGCGGACATAATGTTTCATTTTTCTTGGGTAGCTCTCTAAGAGTAGAACTGCTTGGCTGTGAACTAAGTGTATGTTTGACTTTGTAAGAAGCTGACAAAACTTTTCCCAGTTGGCTATCTAGCTTTATATTCCTACCAGGAAAGTAGGAGAGTTCCAGAGGTTCCTCATCCTTGTCAGCACTTAGTATTTTCTGTCTTTTTAATTTTAGCCATTCTAGTGGGCAAGCATCACCTCCCTAATAACTAATAACATTGACTATCTTCCTATGTACTTACTTGTCATTAGTATGTCCTTTATGGTGTGTTTAAGAGTTCTTTGTATATTCTGGACACAAGTGCTTTGCAAATATTTTTCTTAATGATGCCTTTTGAAGCTCAGAAGGTTTAATTTTCATAAAATACAGTGTATCAGTTTTTCTTTTATGGCAACTGATTTTTGTACCATGAGCAATCTTCATCTGCCTCATGGTCTGGATTTTTTTCCTGTGATCTTTTTCTAGAAATCTTAGAGTTTTCGCTCTTATGTTTATGTCTGTAATTCATTTCCAGTTGAATTTTATGGTTTGAGGTAGGGGTTGAGGTTCATGTTTTTTTTTTTCTGTTTGGGTTGTTATAGAACCATCTGTTGTAAAAATATTCCTTTCCTTTGAATTACACTGGCAGTGTTGTCAAAAACGAACTCTCATGCTGTTCCACTGATCTGTATATATTTACATCAACACCACAGTGTTTCTCTTTGTAGTAATTCTTGAAATCAAGTGGTGAGTCTTTTAACTTTGTTCTTTTCTAAAATTGTTCTGGCTGTTCTATATCCTTTGATTGCAAGTTTTAGAATTGGGTCGTCAATTCCTGCAGATTGGGAATATGGGGAACATTTGTGCTTCAATGTTGTATCTCAGCATCTCCCAGCAAGGTCACAAAGCTCTCCCTAGTTATTGGAGAGCTCAAGTTCAGACTGAAGCTGGATAATATCATGCTCCACAAAGGATGTCTCCAAAACCACTTGATGTATCTATCTGTTCAGAGGAGATTTTTGGTTCTCTAGAATTCTAGGCTGAATTAATGATTGGTAACTGAAAATTAAGCAGAGACCATTTGAAATTGAATAAAACAAAACATCCTGTAAGAAAGGAAATTAACTACCCAGTGTGGCCCAGCTGTGATTAGTGCATACAATTTAGTGAAACACTGAATACTGATATAGCAAAATTAGTGATACGAGTTTATATGGCATTTTATTTAGAAACATGGAGTGGGGCATCTGGGTGGCTCAGTGGGTTAAAGTCTCTGCCTTCGGCTTCAATCATGATCCCAGGGTCCTGGGATAGAGCCCTGCATCGGGCTCTCTGCTCAGCAGGGAGCCTGCTCCCCCGCCCCCACCTGCCTCTCTGCTTACTTGTGATCTCTGTCTGTCAAATAAATAAATAAAATCTTTAAAAAACAAAACAAAACAAAACATGGAGTTACACCAGAATATATAGCTAAAGTTGAAAGTGGTTACCTAAGAGGAATGGAAGTGGGGCTCCCTGGCAGCGTGGGGACAGTGATTGATAAGCCTAGTGATCTTTGGCTTTTTATTTTGTGTCTATGCTTTGTTGAAATTTATTTTAAAAAATAAGAGGAAGAAAGATCAAATAGCTTTCTCAAAGTCACAAAGCTAGAAAGACCTAGGTTCAAAGTCCTGGCTTTCCAAGTCCTTTCGTTTACAAAGTCTGTTCCCTTAATCACTCGTTCTACTCCCTTCCTTGAGTCTGAAGACCTTGTCCTGAACATAACTGTTTCACACACAATTCTGAAATTATGACCTCAGTGTTAAAGACCACTCTTTCAGATAGACACACGGTCTCCTGTTGGTTTGTTTTTTTTTGTCTTTTTTTTTTTTTCCCCTGTGTTCCCTAGCTCCAGCCTAGAGCCACGCATATAACAGGACTGTAGTAAATAACTGTGAGACAAGGGTGAGGAATGATTAATGCAGGGTGGAAAAATCTTAAGTCATCAGAACAGCTAGATTTGGGGGGAGGCTTTAAACCTGAGGACAATTTAGACATGAAGTGGGGGAGGAGTGCGAATATCAGATTTTGTGGAACTAATGAGGGAAATTACATCAGGAGTGCTCTGAGTTGGGCATTTTTCCTTTGTGTGTGGGAGGGAGATAGACTTTATCGAGTAGGTAGGAATCAGAGGCTTTAAATATCCTTATATTTTAGGTTTTGAGTTTTCACAGCAGTTATATAAGCTTTTGTGATTTCTTACCAATAAATACTAGGATAAATGTCTCCATGCATGGTAGCAGATAAAAGAGGAACTTGATAAATTATCTAGTGCCATGCATAATGCCTTATACATAAGAGGCCTTAAGGAAGGCAGTCCGAAAAGTCACAGTGTTAGAACTAAAAGGAGTCTTAGATAATTCCAAGTAAATGAGGCCTTGGAGTAAATAATGTAACAAAGTTCATAGTGTGTTTTCATTTGCCAACAAAAGTGGTTTAAACAGGGGCGCCTGGGTGGCTCAGTGGGTTAAAGCCTCTGCCTCTGGCTTAGGTCATGATCTCAGGGTCCTGGGATCGAGCCCCGAATTGGGCTCTCGGCTCAGCGGGGAGCCTGCTTCCCCCTCTCCCTCTGTCTGCCTCTCTGCCTACTTGTGATCTTTTTCTCTCTGTCAAATAAATAAATAAAATCTAAAAAAAAATGGTTTGAACAGTAGGGAACATTTATTATTTCATATCTCGGGAGACTCAGAGGCAGGGCCGCTCCAGGTGCATTTGTTCAGCGGTTCAGGGACTTCATCAGCGATGGATCTTCTGTTTTGTTCCACCTTCATTATATTGGCTGGTCAGTCCCTTCTGGGTTACGAGGAATTCCAGGCAATGAACACATATTAAGACAAGGCCAGGGGCACCTCCGTGGCTCACTTGGTTCAGCAGCTGCCTTCAGCTCTGGTCATGATCCTGGAGTCCTGGTTTCGAGCCTCGTGTCTGGCCCTGCTTAGTGGGAAGTCTCTTTCTCCCTCTCACTCTGTCCCCCCCAACTTCGTGTGCACGCACTCTCTAAAATAAATAAAATCTTTTAATTAAAAAAAAAGACAAGGCCAAAGTCTAGATGGAGACAGGGAGATTGCATCTTTTCTTCCAGTGCTTTTGTAAGAAAGCTTTCCCAGAGTTCTCTCTGCTGACGTCCTTTCACATCACCTGGGCCAGAAACCATAATGAACTTAAGTTCTCTCTCTCAAACACACACACAACACCCTTCCCAGGCCTCTCCTAAAGCATAGGATCACCCAGTACCTAAGCAAAATTGTGGTTTAGGGGATGAAAAGAAATTGGGGCATGATTATTAGGAAGGCAGTCCACAGTGTCCTCACACTGATGTCTCAGAACAACTTAGTGGTTGGCCTACAAGAGACTCCTGGTGTCCTGATTCCCAGTTTAATTTTCCTCTCTTGACATAAATAACCTATTTGCTTAACGAATGAATATTATCAATATTGCTACTTTTTCTCTAGGATTTTGAATATATCCATATAATTCTGCCTCAAATCCTTTTTGAAAAGAGGTATACTATTATAAAAGTAGACATGCTAACTTTTTATGTGAACCGTATTGAATTCTTCAAATAAAGTACTTGCGGTTCCTTACATGTATAATGTTTCTACCTCTGCTTCTACTATTTCTGTTGCCTAGATGGCCCCTTTCTGGCTGGCCCCTTTTTTGGCTTCTTCATTATTTGAATATCTACTCAGATTTCAAGTATGATGCCTCTGAAACTTCTTGACATTTCCCCGTCTTAATGAAATCCCTATTCTGCGTCCACTGCATCATGTTCTAGATCCCGCCCACACGTTTTATAGTACTGGTTTCTGTATAGGTTTGTCTTCCTTTTCTAGTCTCAGCCTCTGTTGTAGAGATGGTTTCTCATTTGTCTTGATTAATCCAGGGCATAGCATGGTACTATATATGTAATAGGCACCATTAATAGTTTGTTGTTTTGTTTTGTTTTGAGAATGAATGGGTCGGGGCACTTGTGGCTCAGTCAGTTGGACCTCTGACTCTTGCCTTCGGCTTGGGTTGTTATCTCGGGGTTGTCGGATTGAATCGCACATCAGGCTCCACACTCTGCAGGGAGTCTGCTGGAGATTCTCTCTCTCTCTCTCTCTGCTCCTCCCCCCATCTCTTTCCCTAAAATAAATAAATCTTAAAAAAAAAAAAAAAGAATGGATGGGTTATATGCTAATTTGGGGGTGGGGAGAGATTTTATTTGTGTCCTATTTGATTTTGTTATTTTCAACCAGTAGAACATGAATGTGGTTCTATAATCTCTATTTTTTATTTTGAGGTAAAAGTGATTCCTGTAAGCATATCTTATTTCTGTGAACAGATTTTCTTTAGAACTTAAATATCAGAGGAAAAGCATTTCGTTTTATGTGTTACTACTTATAGAATGGATTTAGCCTCAGGTCTGGAGATATTCCAAAGGAGGTAAACATTACAGAATTGTACCTAATGTAAATTAGATGTTCAGTAGACATTTGTTTGTGTGGTAAATATACCGTAAATAGAACTATTCACTTTATGATTTAATTTTTTTTTCTCATTTTAGCATTTATGACATTAACAGAGAACAGGACTATGTCAAGAATTCTGGGGGTATACTTGGTGAAAATGAATTAAGACCACCCTCCCAGCTACATTCTTTCTTAGAGAAGACCGAGCCAGGGTTCATATCAGAAAAGAGTGGGTATTAAACTAAATGCTATGAGTTATTACTAATGAATTCGAGTAGAGCAGTACAATTTAAAAATTTTTCATTTAGATCATGTAAAATGAAAGGACATTTTAAAAAAATTTACAATTTCCAGTGCAAATTTCATTAATCCAAAGTTAATAGGTGATTAAATTTTCAAATTCCATCAGAAAAGGTTCAGGGGAAATTGTCACATTTCTCTATTTGTATTTCTTTGAAATTATGATTCATTTTACTTGATTTTGAATTGAGATGTTTTAAATACTAGAAGTAATACATACTGTGTTAGAAAAACCTAAATTATAGTAATATAGATAAGGTAAAAAGTTTAAGTTCACCTTTATCCACTTCTGTTTGAATAACCATTGCTTTAGACACCGTTAACAATTTGGTTTCCCATCTTTCTGGATCTTTTTCTGTAAACTTTCAAACACCTAATTTTCTATGTTGTTTTTTTTTTCCAAAATGACATTATATGATGTGTGTTATTTACTCAGTGATAGAGTAGATATCTTTATATGTCAGTGTATATGGATTCACTTGGTATTTATGTGGGAGTTGTAAGGTGTTTCCTTATTGATGTCAGTTTGGGTTATCCCCAGTGTTTTTGCTCTTATAGATGCCAGTGCGTGGAGTGGCCTTGTCCGTACCTCCGTGTACTCGTGCTAGTATTCCTAAGGAATAGATTCCCAGAAATGGAAGGGTTATTAGGTATGCACATTTAAGTTTTGGTTAGGTCCTGCCAAGTTGTGCTATAAAAAAGTTGTGTTTACCTTAAACTGGCAATCCCTCAAAGTCTTAAAGGTAATACATTTGGGGATTAGATGACTAAGGAATGGGCTCTTTAACAGCTACCAGGGGCCTACTTAGACTAGGTCAAATACGGAGTCATAGACAGTGTTAATGGAGGTAGGCTGCAGTCCGTCTGTAGGAAAAACTAGTAAGGGCTTTTAATGGCAGATACTGTTGGGTTCTGAGGGTTTCTGTCTTTGATGAGTGCTACTATATAATGTACAAACAGGAGAAGTGGTCATGAAAGTCCTGGGGAGATGTAGAAGTGGTTAATTTTTGTTAGAATTATTGTGACACCTAAGTTGTTGGCATTAGTTCATCTCATTATTTTCTTTCAGATCAGATGCTTAGAGAATGGAAGACATACATTTGCCATAGCATCAGAGATCAGTTTATAATTTTCTAATCCCTCTTACTTATTAGAAGTTAAATATAGAAACAAGTGCCCAAAAGCAGATACTCCGTATCGCAGATGGATTTTGAGAAAGGGGGAGATTATCTCAGGGCACTTTGAACAGAATCCAGCTTATGTCAAGCTGGACTTAACTTTTAAAGACTGAATCCACAAACAGCGGAGAAATATGCCCAAAGCTAGGTGCTAAAGGAAAGAATATTAACTCAGTTTCTAGAAGTATTGTTATTGAACTTGAATTTTCCCCACTTGTTCTCTCTTGGTCACTTAAGCCCTAAGGGACACTCTTATACTTTACAGACAGGTACTTTTCAAGTTGTTTTAGTATTTCTCTGTAGAATAGCCCCCTCCTCATTCTCTTAATATTCTGACAACCTTGAATGTCTTAAGTGAAGCATGTGTCTTGCTCAGCAAAAATTCATCCACCCATTAATTTAGTGCCCATACTGTTCTGTATACTAGTTTGACTATTAAATGAGAGCATTGTGTAAGAAGAGATAATATTTTGATAAAATGTTCACCTGTCTGCTTAGTTACATAGCAGGAAACTTGTGCTTTCTTGAGTGTAACTGACATCATTCTATTATGAAATCATGAGAGAGTCCAGATTTACTGTGGATTTCTATCAGTTTTCGCTTTGGACATCCTTTTCCTTCTGCTAACTGTAAAATGGTTATTTGTATAAATATATTGCTATTTGGAGAATGCTGACCTAAAGGGGAAGCATTTTTAACTATCAGTAGTTTTAGGAATAAAAATATGTTAGCACAAAATCATTCCCTATGTTTATTTTAGGCTGTCATCTCTGGTCATAGCTTTATGTGAACAGTATTCCTCACACTGGTCAATAAAGTGTTCTCTGACCACCTGTATTTGGCAGACACAGTGTTAGATGGGCTGTTTTTGTTCGCTTTTCAGAGTACATTATTTTTCACAGTTTTTCATTTATTATTGTGCATTGGCCATCAAAAATGGGAATGTATGTCGTATTTGGTACTTTCAGAAGTTAAAACCTATGTCTTCGTATTAACATCGTGTGGAATTTAAGAGTTGATAGCCATAGAATGGTCATTTCCAAAGCTCTGACAACTTTTATCTTTCTCTGTAAGCAACCTATTTCTCAAATATTGAGCCTCAGAGTTTACTTAGATTTTTAAATATTATTTTGACTTTTTACAAATATTAAATACAAGGTTTCCCATATTAGGATTTTTAGAGGACTCCCGACTTGCATTTGGGCTAGTGGTGCAGCTTATTTTAAAGACGGAGTCACAAATACATAGGCCTCCTAGTTTGTTTTGAGCAGTGTAGCTAAAGAATGTAACGTAGCTAAAAAGGCATTTGCTATTTGAACCTCTTTAGAATATCTGTATTTTTAATAGCATTCATAACTGATTTTGAAGGAAAAAGTGAAACTGAGAAAAAAAATCGATATGGCTCAGATGTAGGAACTTCAGGATATTCTTAAATGTTTCATCCTCTTTTCTTTCCTTCCTTGCTACTTAAGTCTTTGACTTTTGATACTAGGCAGTTTATTAAAGCAAGTTTAAATTACTTGGGTAATTGAAGTTTTAGGACAGTTTCGTCCAAATTAACTTCACTGAACTGTTTGTTTTCATTTCTATGATAGTTTAGTTTTTTACTGTTGTTCATAAGTTAATTTTAATTAAAATGCTTGTCTTTCCTTTAGCTTTTGAACTTTAATGTAATTGGCAGAGTTCTGGTAAAAGCAGGAAGCCATGTTAATGTATTTATTTATATTAGATCACCAAAACTTCCAGTGCTTGTATATTAGTCCATTCTCTTTATTATTTATAAATAGTTTGTTACCTCACTGTCTTGACCTGGTTAAAGAGCAGAGAGAAGACACAAATATAAGGGGGTAACCAAATCAGATTTAAATATTACAAGAATTCATTAGGCTCAATTCTTGCTAAAGTAAAAACTTGTAAAACAAAAGACACAAAGCCTCAATCAAGAGAATTATTGGGTCAAGTCAGTAATTCTCAAATCGGAAACATGCCTCTCGGGAGGGTCATTTCAGAATTTCTGGGATAGCACGTGGGTAGGGTTTGAAAAAAGCACTTTCTAAAAGTAATGTTTTATTTTTGTGAAATGAAAAAAAGTAATGATTTCATAATATAACCCATACAAGGTAAAGTTCAACAGATGTGTCTAGGCTGTGAGGAAACCCCAAAGACAGAAGAATTTCTAATGTGTTTGAGTGTTGAGTGTACAGTAGTAGACCCCTTAAAAGGAAACCTAATGGGCTTACTTGGGGGATTTGATAAGAAGACAGGAAGGGTAAGTTTATCAAAATGTGGCATTAGTGTAGACAAGGAACATTTTTCTAAGTGATTGCTGACCACTACCTTGATGCTTGTCCCTGCTGTGGTTACAACACACGGCTTTCAACCAAAAGGCCCACGGCATCTGGCAGGGTTTATTTTACTCCTGTATTGAAAGGGATTCACCCTCAGTAACTCACCTCCCGTAGAGTGTCCTTCACGTGAGAGGTCTTTTAAGATAGTACATGTAATGGAGCCAAAACACAATGTGTCTAAGTTTTATAGGAAGGAAATAGATGAAGTATTCAGTGATATTTAGTATGCCGCTTTTAAACCCCATCCTTTGGTTATCTTAAACAGTTGCATTATTTTTGTTTGTGTTTTACAGTTTTTGAGACAGTGTCCTTGAGTTCAGACTCTCTCTTCCAGAGGGCAGTTTCAATTCTTCATACTTCTTACTTGGACTCTGCATCTGAGCATGGTTTTCAGTACAGTCAAGTGACATTGGTGAACAATGACATTTTCTTAAATGAGGTGAGGTGCTTGGTACACACTGTGTCTGTGTGTTAGTTTTATTTTAGTTCTAAAGAAATAGACCCATCATTTTTGGTATAAAAGCCTATCTAGTTCTCAGCTGTCACTTTCAGATGAGATGGGAAATCCTTGGAAGGTAATTAATATATTCTAGGGAATAGAAGAATAATAAGTTTTGGTAGTCCTTTAACAGGAGGAATTCAGATGATGCATTTTTAAAAATTAATTTGCAAGGCAAAATAATGTTTATAGCATTTGATTATTCTCTCTTTTATACAGTACAAAACTTTTTACCAAGAAAAAAAAGCAAGTAATTATACTCAGGAAGAACTTCAAGAGACTTACGGGTTTCTTCTGTTTGAAACTGAAAATCAGGTAAGGGAATTAGGTCACAGAACATTAATTTTGTGATATTAATATACAAAATTAATGATATTATTAAACTTAAATATTGGCATTTCACTTCTCTAAGATTTGTAAAATTACCAGTTCTCCAGTCTTTTTTGTTGCTGAGTCTGGTGGCAGTGGGAATGATCGTGACAGCTAGTCCTGAAAGTGATTGGATTCCTCTGCCTTCTCACAGGCCCTCTGTAGTTTCATCGTAAATACATTTGTCAGCTCAGGGTGAGATTTGAATTAATGCAGATTTCCCAAGTATTGGTAATGCCTTTTAATGGAGTAAATGAGTATTTCTTCATTCTGGATCATTGTTCGCATAGATACTTTGTTTCTTGTGGAGGTTTTTCAAGTCTCAGTTACATGGTTTTTGGGGATAAGGTGAAAACTTCCAGCAGTTGCCTTACTTGAAATTGGAGCTTCTGTACTGTTGTTTGTACCCAAATTATGAGAGAAGGAAACTACTGGGTGGACCGTGTCCCCAAAGATGTATGTGGCTTGCTAGGTATAGTTTTAACGATACCAGAATTTATAATTCAACTTAAATAATTTAATATTTTGATTGGGTTCATGATTTTTGAAGAACAAGGGTAGACTTGCTTACAGAATACTTAACGTTAGCATATAACATAAGGATTATATGGTAATACTAGAAGAGTTCATTTATTTATTTAATCATCTACTTACAAATAAAATACATTATGGATTCATACTAAAAAAGGCACTAGTGGATAAGACATTTTCAAATTTAATGATTCCAAAGCTATAATCGAGATCTTCAAGAGAGGACTTAATCTGGGAGCTTGTTTAATTTGGTTTTGCTGATGACGTTTTTGTTAAATGATTAAAATTTCGTGAACTACTAACCAAACACCGTTGCCTCACACAAGCTTGCTCTGTGCCATACAGAGATACCGTGTACAGATTCTGTATTTATTTGAAAGCTTGTAGATTACAGTGTTATTTCATTGTCTCTCCTAAGACTGACATGGTAAGCAAAGTACCGTCTTTTATTTAAAGGCAAAGTCAGTATGTCAGCGCGGACTCTGTGTGGGCTGCAGTGCTATTACCACGCTTGGTGACCCAGCCAAAGGTAAGTCTGTGCGGAGAAGAGAATCTCTTCTTTCCTGAAGTGAAGTGAATACTTTAATGTAAGTATTCATAGGATACTTACATTAAAAGCCAGTTTCATTGGTGATAAATCATAATCTTTAGAATCAGTGCTTTAAACATAGAAATGAGCTTCAAGTCTAAGACCTAAGATTTTCCAATAGGAGTACATGATCAGAACTTTTTCTTAAAGGTTGATTGGCCTAGAAGAGATACTAAAAATAGCTTTTGGTACCAAGAGACTAGTGCGGTCATCCCGGCCTAATGAGGACGTCTTCTGAGCTATCATAATGGCAGCAGGAATAGAGAATCGATGGAACTGGCCAGACTTGGCAACTGTGGAATGGTGGAATGTGAGGAGTGAGAGAAGGAATAATCAGGTATAAGCTTGTCAGCTCACACTGCAGTGATGTTGTCAGTGGAGAAGAGACACAGAAGGAAAGGAGATCGGCAGGGAAGCTGAGGAGTTAAAAGGGAAAGGTGATCTTACGGTTAATAATGTGGATTAGCACTAAATTTCTTTGAGCTTCAAGTTCCTCATCTGTGAAATAGATAAAACTGTCTTTGAGATCTGCTGGGAGGGTCGTGGGAGGCTGCGGGAAGCACTTAGCTCCCAGTAAATGGACGCTACTACTTCCATCAATTAAATTTGAGAAATAGTGGATTTTCCTAGGTGTTCTGGGAGCTACCCTGCTGATGGTTTAAAAAAAAAAAAAAAAGCTGGAAAAAAGGATTCGAACTGGAGATGGGGGCTCCAAGTGGCAGGACTAGGTGTTGGTTGAAGCCAAAGGTACTGTTGTGTGAGACAGTATTTTTTTTTAAAGATTTTATTTATTTATTTGACTGACAGAGATCACAAGTAGGCAGAGAGGCAGGCAGAGAGAGAGGAGGAAGCAGGCTCCCCGATGCGGGGCTCGATCCCAGGACCCTGGGATCATGACCTGAGCCGAAGGCAGAGGCTTTAACCCACTGAGCCCCCCAGGCGCCCCTGTGTGAGACAGTATTGAAGGAAACGAACAGGATTGTGGGTGGGTGTGGGACCTGGGGGCCAGGGGGGTAAGGAGAAAGTCCAGTGGAGGAAGGACTGCGGGGGAGGGCGGGTATTGAGCACGATTGGGTGCTACCAGTGTGGAGGTCAGGAGTGGCTTGCTTCCTGCGGACTTTTTCACAGCTGTCGAGATAAAATTCAGGCAGCCTGTAATTCACTCATTTCAGGTGTACAGGTCAGCTTTTCTTAATGTATTCGTAGAGCAGTGCTGCTGTTAGCACAGACTCTTGTCGTCCCCCAAAAAGAAGTCTGCTCGCAGTGACAGGCCATTCCCCGCCACGACCGGCCGAGGCAGCCGCTCACCTGCCCTCCGGCTCTCCGGGTCCGCCTCATTCAGACGTTCCGCGTGAACGGACTCCTCCGTGATGCTCTGTGACTCCTTTTCCCGGTTCAGTGTGTTCCGGGCTCTCCACACTGCAGTTCGTACTTCATCCGCCCTTTGGCTGGATGATACCCCGTTGCGTGGTTTTACCAAGTTTTCTTTATTCTTCCAGCGCTTGAGGGGCCTTTGGTGGTTTGCGCTTGTTGGCCGGTAGGGAGGTGCAGCTGTGTGCCTTCGTGTACAGGCTCTCGTGGAGACGTGTGCTTTGCCGCCTTTTAGGTCTAGACGCAGCAGTGGGGTTGCTGGGTTTTGGGGTCACTGTGTGTGACACAAAAATGCTTTAAAACTTACATTCACGTGCTCTAAAGGCCATGACGGGGAATACATTCATAACCCCGATAACATCGTCCATAAGACCTTCTCTTCTCCCTCTGCTCTTCTTCATTGAAAACACAACTAACGCGGGAAGAGGGGTGGTGTGTACCGATCCCCTAGGTTTAACAGCTCTGTTTTGCATTATTCCCTCCATTTGGCTAACGAAATTTTGTTGAAGAATGGGGAAGCAAATTACAAGTAAATACTTTAGCTTTCATCTCTAAAATATAAGGCCCTTGTCCTACGTGACTCTAATCCCTGATTACATGGTTGATGTTTAAGAGGCTGGCTTCAGTGGGGTGCCGGAGTAGAAACCGAATTATTCCTAACAAATACACGTACTGGTATTTCTTCTTAACCAGGTACTGGAGTGGGTAAGAAAAGAGCACTACTGCCCACGTGTATTTTATAGTTTGGGGCTCAAATAGAAGTGGTTAGTTCTGTGTTTCATAGTAATGTTTTATATGAATGTAGTGTCTTATAGCTTTAAAAGTTTATGGATCTTTTAAATCTTCCTGAGGACCCTGTGGCTTAGGTGTCCAGGCCCCACCCCCCCACCAGGTTACTTGCTCCTCAGTCTCATGGTTATTAGTAGGAAGTGAATGACGTGGTGCTGGAACCCAAGCTTCTGACCACAAGTTCATTGATCTCTCCAGGATATCCAAGTGCTCTCACCTTTGTCTTTGTTCGAGAGCTGCCCCAGTTTAGGAATCTCTGTGGGATATGCTCTTCCCTCGCCATTCCCCTGCTGCTGCCACCTGGGGACCCTCCTCTGCCCTCTCAGCTCTGATAGTAGCTTCCCGGTTGGCCTTGCTTCTAGCCTCTCTCCCCTCTTGAGACTCCAGTGTCCTGTCTGCGCTGAAAACGCCTGCAGGTCTCTGCTGCCGGCGGGGCGAGGTCTCACCTGGAGGGCAAGGCCCACAAAGATCCTCACCGCTCGGTTCCACGCTTCAGCCTCAGTTTCCGTGCTTTCTCCCCTGCTCCCCACACTGCGATAATCGTTTACGCTTCCGTACTTGTGCTCACTCTGTTCTCTGAGAACTTCGTTCCTCTCTCTGTTTCAAGAGCTCCTTTTCTAAGAAAATACAATCGCTTATTTCCAGTTCTTTGTGTCCTCAGTTACGTGTGTCTGACAGATAGTTAAGTGCCGACTACATGCTGGGCTGTGGTGTGGCTACAGTGGAGAACAGAACAAATGTGATTATCGCCTGAACCGGAAATTCCACAGACTAGCGGCATAAGCTGCTTCAAGGCAGGACCTTGTTCTCTTTACTTTGGTGCCACCGCTGCCCAGCACATACCTGCCAGGTAGTGGACCTTAGCACTTATTATTAAAGAAGAGTACTTGGAAGAGATTTTTTGCAAAAAATAACTTGAGAATTGGAGTGCTATAGATAGGGCTTTTCGTTGAATGATTGCCTTAAATAAAAGAACAACTTAGATTTACCAAGAATTGTGATACTTGTATCACTTTTTAGTTATTGTACCCAACTAGAGCATTGGTTGTCCATCAGAAAACATCCTGTCATGTCTTAGCTCTAATGTTTCCATACCTTTAGAATATCTTGAACAGTTTTTAAAAGGTAAGCAGTTTCAAAACAGTGTACTGTTGACTTTTCTTTGTCTTCTGTGTTGTCTTGTTTAGTTACAGGTAGCCCTACGTGTGAAATGTACATGAGTAAACAATCCTTTGAAAGTGTGAATTAATCTTTATCTTATACTTTTATAGGTGTGTATATTTCCAAATACTCAGACTATCTTCATGCAAGACCATGGTATCACGGGAAGTCTGGTTATGTTGTAATTTTTAACCTAATTAAGGTAAAGCCCAAACTCGCTTCTATGTAATTTTTCTTTTAAAAACTAGAGGTTATCAGTCTGTGATAATGTTCTTTGCATCATAGTCACGAAGACAGCTATAAATTCAGAAAGGATAACTGCTATTCTTGCTTTCCTTTAAAGATAAAGCTTTTTTGTTCATTTGATAGATGATCTATGAATAGGTCTTTGAAAAACAAAACAACTTTCAAAATAATACATAAGGTAATCAGTAAAAAGCATTCTTCTCATCCTGGCCGACAATGGTCACTTTTTAAATGTTAAATAACACAAGTTGCAACCTGTAAAAACAATGTGATTATAGTTATAAGAGGAATTTAGAAAGCAACTTTTTGTTTTCTGGTTTAAATTGTTGATGTAAGAGAACCTTATTTCCTTTATCCCTACAGCATCCAGACCTGTTCACAGTTTAATGTGGCATCTATAAACTGCTGATCTCAGAAATTCTTAAATACCCTCAGATATTTTAGTATGAGTGAATCGCACAATTTAATAGTTTTGTTTTTTTTTTAAGATTTTATTTATTTATTTGACAGAGAGATCACAAGTAGGCAGAGAGACAGGCAGAGAGAGGAGGAAGCAGGCTCCCTGTCGAGCAGAGAGCCCGATGCGGGGCTCCATCCCAGGACCCTGAGATCATGACCTGAGCCGAAGGCAGAGGCTTTAACCCACTGAGCCACCCAGGCGCCCCAATTTAATAGTTTTTACTCAAGTAGTTCCTAGGAAAACTCTGACCTTAGAGAGTGGTGGGCTTTGTGAGAACATATTCTGTGATCTCATTTTGTTTTTTGCTTCATTTTTAGCTTTCTTACTGTCCTGAGTTCTCAGATTATAAACCAATACAACTGATGTGTTTTTTTGAACGTGAAATATTCACATTCTAAAGTTTGTCCTCAAGAACTGGAGGGATGGTAGCATCACACTGGTGGGGGATCCCCATTCCTGCTCCCTCTGTCTTCCCTCAGGGGAGCTAGTGGAGTAGATGGGCCACCGGCTCCCATAATTCTCATTCGGTGTCGTACCTCTGTCAGATTGTGCTTCGTGCTGGGATTCTTGGCCCTGTAACCCCCTGTCTGGTGGCTACTTCTGGTCAGTTTTTACCTATGTGCTCTCAGTTCTCCTTACTTTACTGCTCAAAAGCCAGCCATGCCCGACATGCAGGACAGCAAAAAACGTTGGAGAGGGTGAAGATACAGGTTGTGATTGCTCACTGAGAACTACCATTTATATTCTTTGGCTTTTTATTATTGCCCCTGGTGGTCCTGTGAATGAAGAAGCACGACCTTAACACCCTGCCACCCCCAAATTAGATTCTTCCTATAAAGATAAAAATAAAAGTTCCCTGTAACTTTACCTCATTTTGGTATATATTTTGTGTATTTTGCCACGTCATTATAGTACTCACAACAGCTTTTAAAATCATTGTATGGTAACTTTGACTGCCTTCCCCTCCTTCGCTCCAAAAGACATGTAACTCTTGACGAAGAGAAATCTGTAATCGGAAGTACTATCAACTGTTCAGTAATCGGGTCTGGCTAAGCACTTTACTGTATATTTGCTCCTTGCTGATTTACTGGGTCCTGGCATGATAGAAATACCTTTATCTAAAAATTACAATTGGTATCTTAATACTTCGGTTCGAGAACTCATCTTGTGAAATTTTAGATTTCATTTGTCACCTTTTATGTTATAGTCATTGACCAAGCTAATCTGTTCAGTTGGTGAGCTCTATCATTTTTCTTTTACCGAAATGGTTCTCTTAAATTTGGGGTGATTCATGTACTCCTTTCATGATGTGATAAAAGCTGTGATCATTTACCTTAGAAAGATGCCCATACATACCAAATTTTTAAATGCAGTATTAAGAGGCTAACGGGTAATTAAAACTATTGTTGGCCTTAAGACAATTCTCTAAGAACCATAGTTGTTAACACAATTTGTTTGAAACACATCCACATCCTTATTTATTAGGCTACTTTTAAATGAATCCTAGAGTAAGATTATTGCCTTTTGAAGCCATCTGATTAGTCTTAATATTTTTATTCTAGGGAAGAGTCAAGTTTGTGTCTGAGAATTATACCACTAACTATACTAGCCCATCTTCTGGCTATGATTGCCACGTGGCTGCAAATACTAACAAGGTTTCTCACAAGACGAGTCATTTTCGCGCATTTGAACTGAGTCAGGTATAGTCACCTGGGAATAAATCATTCCCGAGATACATTTCTGAATCTAATGTATTAAATGTCAGGACTGGGTGGAGTTGAGAGAGAAACTTGGTGCCAATGGCGTTCCACAGTACTACTCTGATAATCCGTATTTCTTTTCTTTCAGTATTACCTCTATGAAGTTTCAGGCAGCTCTGTTATTGAGCGACCCAGGCAGGTCTGTCCTTATATTATTGTAGCTTTCCAGTACAGGGAACCTAAAAGGATGGCAGCATCAGCCCATAAAAGCATGTAAGTAATTATGCACATACTTTGCTTTACTGGATCTGTTCTGTTTGCTCTTATAAACATGCCTTTCCTTCTTCCCTAGATTTGAACTCGGTGAAAATGGTAAGACATTGTTTAATTGATTCTTTTATGTTTTTTAAGTAAATGTTTTGCCCATAAATAATCAGTTTCTTTCTTACTCATTTCTTAAAGCTCTGTCCTCTTCATGGCAAGGCAAATTAATTGTTCAAGGCCGTCTGCTGTGTGATATAACTCTTTGGTCCTCTGACGGTACAGCTGTTCCAACACAGCTGTAAGTATTGAGTCCGTGTCCTTTGATTAGAGTACTTTGGGGTTGATGTATAGAGCACAGGAAACTTAAATTCAGTTCCAAATTCTGACCTTGGCTTTGAAATAGTTCGTTTTGTAATCTTTGACAAGTCACTTTGGAAGTTTTAGTGTCTTAGTCCACTCATGAGAATATGACCTCACAGACAGAACTGAATCAATGCTAGATGTTTGACTTTCCTAAGACACAGATTGGATTTGCCTAGATAGCATATGCAGTGGATAGGCCCTATTATTGGCTCTTTATTAAGAGTTGCAGGAACTGATTTTCCTAGACCACTATTAAGTAGAGTAGCTATTACATATATATTTGCATTTTAATGAATTATCTGCTTCTGGGGCACTGTGAAGGGCATCTTATGAAATCTTTTTATTTAGTCTGTTCTTAGTTTGCACCCCAAACTATTGAAAGGTAGACCTGTTTTGTTGAAATACAAGCTGAAAACAGGTGTGCTGTCAGAATTCATTTTCTTTCTCTTGACTGACCTGTTTTAAGAGGGAATATTGAAGATTATTACAATCCAGAGAATTCTGTAAAATAGGGGTACCTATTTTAGTAAGAATTCTGTGAATAGGGGTACCGGGGTGGCTCAGTTGGCTGACCGATTCTTGATTTTGGCTCAGGTCATGATGTCAGGGCTGTGAGATTGAGCCCTGCATTGGACTCCGTGCTGGGCATGGAGCCTGCTTAAGATTCTCTCCCTCTCCCTCTGACCGTGACCCCCACTCTCCACCTCCTGCACCCGTGCACGTCTCCCTCAAAACAAAACAAACAAACAAAAAAACGAATTCTGTAAATAAATAAATGGGAGAGCTGGGAAAGTTCATTGTCACTGCAGAGTACAGCTAATGAGTGTAGGGAGAAGTGGCTAGAACCATTAACTAAATGGTTAACATCGCCAGCAGTGGAATAAATGTCATGTGTTTCCTAACAGTATGCATCGAGAATGACACAGTGTCACTTGGGTGGTATTCCTGCCAATCTAATCAGCAGGAAACATCAGACATACCCAGATTGAGGGACATTCTGCAAAATACACAGTCTGTTCTTTAAAAATACCAAGGTCATTAAAGATAAAGATCAAGAGACTGTCCAGATTGAAGGTGATTAAAAAGACCTAACTAAATGCAGTGTGTAATCCTGGACTGGATTGTAAAACAGAAGAAAATTCGTTTTCTTTTGTTATAAAGCCTCTTAGTGAGATAGTTGGCAAAATTTGAATAAGGTCTGTAAGTTAAATAATGGAACCATATCATTATTAATTTCTTGATTTCATTAATTGTTCTGTGGTTACATAAGCAAATGTCCTTTTTTAAAGACACAGAGATGTAGTTAGGGGCAAGGGGAGGGCATTTATAAGTTTACAAGTATTTGGAAGTGAGTTTTCAAAGAAAAGTCAGGGGAAGTGGTACAAAAATCTGGATGTGGTTCATTCAGTGGTACGGCACAGTAAGCAGTCCACTATTGTCAAAAGTTGTCCACTCTTGGGACGCCTGGGTGGCTCAGTTGGTTAAGCTGCTGCCTTCGGCTCAGGTCATGATCCTGGCATCCTGGGATCGAGTCCCGCATCGGGCTCCTTGCTCAAAGGGGAGCCTGCTTCTGCCTCTGCCTGCCACTCTGTCTGCCTGTGCTCGCGCGCTCTCTCTCTCTCCCTCTCTCTCTGACAAATAAATAAATTAAAAAAAAAAAAAAAAAAAAAAAAAAGTTGTCCACTCTTACATAGAGTAATTTTTTGAAAATTCTCATTCTAGTATGCATAGTTTTTGATTCATCTAGATATTTTGTTAATCTCAAAAATATACGGATTCAAAAAATGCAAACATATTTGAAGACTGTGGTCTGTGGGGTCATATATTTGAAAATATATAATACTTATAAATATTCACATTTGATTCAGATTTTATCAATTTAAGGACTTTCTTATTCTATTTTTGTTTGCATTTATATTAGAAAATAAAAAATTGTGAAGCTGTAGTTTAAATGTTTATTAAATTGCATGGTATTGTTTTGTTTTAGACCACACGAACTAGATTTTAAGTATGTAATGAGAGTGTCATCTTTGAAGAAAAAACTACCAGAAGCTGCCTTTAGAAAACAGAATTACCTGGAGCAAAAAGGTCTGTTCAGATGTAATGATACACTGCATGCCCTGGGCTTTGTTTAGTTTTTTTCATAGGTCACATGCACATGCACACACACTCTGTTGTGGTTTTGCCCTAAGTGATTTGCAGAAGGGCCTTTCATTAGAGTTGTAGGGTTGCCATGATTTAGTTCCTTGGAGGCTAACTAGAAACCAAAAGGTAGTTTCATCTAAGGTGGCAGAGACTAGCTTTACTATAGGACCCTAAGGGAGTTCAGCAGAGAAATACTTAAAACAGTTGGGAACTCTATAACAAAGCCTTTGAAGGAGAATAGAGGTTTTGTGGTGATGGTGTTTATTTATTTATGTACTTCTAACTGAAGAAAAAAAAGCAGAAAACAATGCAAAGGAAATTTCCTGGTCATTTAGATTAATTCATGGAAAATTGGTGTTTGTATTATTTATATAGTATATATCTGTCTTGTTAATTTCTCAAGTAGAGTCCATGTTATTGAAAGCATTGTTTCACGTACTTGACACGGTAACTTCTTATTGAGGAGTTTTTTAACAAAGACCATTGAATGTTAAATGTTTTTAAGGAGTATTTCTAGTTCTTCTACCTTTTTAACATATAAAATGAAAAACTTGGTTATTAAAAAGCATGATAGCATTTTAAAGTAAGAAATTCCATTTTTTAAGAAAAAAAAAATTTTTTTTTTTTTTTTTTTTTAAGAAAAAACTTTTAAGAAAAATGTTCCATTTTTCTGATTTGCTCTGTAGTCTGTTGCCGAGATTTGTGCTTCAGGATGTATGAGGTGGAGCTGGCGAACAAACAAGGAGAAAAAGTAGATAAACTAACAGAGTACATCAAAAATAAGCAATTGGTAAGAATCACTGATTTAAAATATAATTATTATTTTTTCCTTGAATGAAGAAATTGCTATCTGATTATTAGTTGACTATGCCTGGAGTGACTTATTTTAGTTTGCTGAAAGGATTTTCATCATTCAGTATGTGACATATTCTTAACATTTACTGTCTAATATTTTCATCCCTCTTTGTGTCTCAGTTTACTTTCGTGTCTCGCTGGTCAGTTTGTACTCCTGATTTTAAGAATAAGAGGATAGTTTTCCCCAAATCCTTTGTTGTTGTTGTTGTTGTTGTTGTTTTATGACAGAAGAATTGAATAGATCCCTAGCGTTTCTGAATTAATCAAAGACCACTTGTGAGATGCTTCTTTAAAAGTGACCTATTGTTGATCTATAGGTATGTAAGGGAAAAAGAGAAATCAAACGCTGGTGCTCCCACCGTTTCCATATTGTAGAAAGTAACACGCTAGTGAGATGTATGTAATAATCCAGAGACTTCTATCCCTTTTGTCAATCAGGGCTCCTCAGTGTGGGGAATGAGTAGATGCTGACCTTTTATGAGTGAGACCTCAGCATCCCAGGGAAGATGGTGTGAGTGTGGGATGGAGATCTAAACATGTGAGCCCGTTAGTGGCAGGCTGGACTGTCCCCGGAGTAGACAGCAAGAAATCAGAAGTGACAACAGGACCCACGGACAAGCTGTGAAGATAAAGGGTCTTGGGCTCAGCCAGTTCAGATACTTGGAGTTGCTCATGAGGGAGACTCAAACTGGCTTAAACAGTAACAGGACTGAACAGGCTTCTTTTCAGTTCTAGGTGGTAAGGCCAGTTCAAGCTTGGTCTGCCCGGGCCTCTGGGTTTCACCTCCCCCTGCTCTCACGCTACTTTTGTCCTGCGGCTGCTGCCCGGGGCGACATGCTTCCTCTGTGCGCCCGGAGACGCACGGGAGCCCCTCCTCGCCTTCACTTCAGTTTCATTAGGCCGGTGTGTGTCATCTGCATGTCCCTCGTCCAGTAGTTGACAGGGAGTGGGGTGCCCTGACCAGCGCAGGGCATCCGAGCCCACCTGCCAGCACGGGGCCCGGGGTCGGTCCTGCGGAGTCTGTGGCGCTGCTCCTCAGCGCAGAGGAACCGGCTGGGCGTAGCTGATGCTGAGCGGGTGGCCGTCCCGTGTCTGTGGGGGGGGAGGGGGGGGACCAGAGGCTGTGTTGTTCTGCAGTAGCACAGTTTGTTTTCTGTTTGGAAATTAAACGGGAGAGAGTCCCGGGATATTTTCAGAAATTCATGAAATGACTTTCTAAGTGCGGATGATATCCAGAGTAGCAGCGACCTGATGCACAAATCACAGATCAGTCACATCAGGTCCTTCCTCCTCAGTGTCTATGCTTTTTCTTCTTTTTTTTTTTAATATTTTTTAAGTTTTTATTTTAATTTCAGTTGGTTAGCATACAGTGTAATATTAGTTTCAGGTGTACAGTATAGTGACTCAGGCCTTCCATACAACACCCAGCATCACAACAGGTGCGGCTCTCATCACCATCACCGATTTCCCCTCCCCCCCCCACACCCAGCAGTGTGTTCTCTAGAGTTGAGTCCGTTTCTCATCTTGTTTTGTTTCTGTCTCTTTCCCCTTTGCTTACTTGTTTTGTTTCTTAAATTCCACATGTTGGGTGAAATAATAAGGTGTTTGTCTTTCTCTGACTTATTTCACTTAGCATTATAGTCTCTAGCCCCCATGCTTTTTTTTCTTGCCTCATCACTGTCCCCCCACCTAGACACTGAGTTTCTTAAGGGCGGTTATCATATCTTAAGTATCTGTGTATAGAGGATAAGCAAATGTCCCTTAAATAAAGTATATGTGGGCTTGTACCTAGAACACTGACCTTCAAGAACGGTATAGACCAAGGTCTCTTTTTAACAGGGTGTTAAGGACATGTATGGCTATATTTTTCTGTGTGTAAATGGAAGAGTCTAGTAGATACATAAAAGACTGTATGATTTCTCCCCACAAAGGTTAAAATAGGAACTTTAGCCCTTACAGTACATATTCTGAGACCAATAAGATACATACTTCTGTTTTATTTGCACATTTTATCTGTATCCCAAAACTAAAATGCAGAACAATGTAGAGCTAACTCCCTTATCACTTTTTACGGCAGTAGAAAATGAAGCCAGAATTATACCTGCAATTTACTAGATACCAAAGCTCTGTGTATATATAACTACTGGTGTATTTATTCAGTAATTCTCTTTAGTCCCTACTGTGCATCATCAGAAGCACAGATACAAATATAGTCCCTGCCATCAAAGAATGTGTAAGACTGGAAGAAACAAAACAGAAACTATCAGGTGCCCAGGGGCTATCACAGAAGCCTGTGAAGTGCTTGTTCCTGTGGATGTAATCATCGGAAGTCTTTTTTTCATACTTTGTTATTGAGTAATGTGTTGATTCCCCATATTTGTAGGCTTTATGACCTATCAATTCTATTTCAGAATGTTTTCTCACTGTATTCTTAAAAAATTAATGGTGTATTTTGTTTAGGTTTCTTTTTTAACTGAAAAATTACTATATGAATATTGGATTTTCTCTTTGTTACGGGCGTACACGCTTTTGAGATGGTGACGAATGGAAAAGCTGTTATCTTTATGATTTACAATGGCAGATTTTAGGTAACTTCCCCACTATCTGGGGGAAAATTCCCAGAGTTACTGGAAACATGAAAATTTCAGGATTTTTTTCCTTGAACTCGATTCCCCTGAAGCCTGTCGTAGAGGGAAACAAGAAGAATTTATTTTTATCTCCATCTCGTGTTGCCACGGAACCTAATTATGTTATTTTCTATTATTTTCTTTCCTCACGATGCAGTAGAAAGGATTATTTTATTGGATGGTGTCTTCCAGTCTTGAGTTCCAGGATTCTGTGATGTATTTTGTGTAAACATGAGCTTAAATCGCTAATCCCAGGTCTGAGTCACCTTGAACTTGTAGTGGCTGAATGTAACAGATTGACTACTTGGACAGCAGTATGAAATGTCAAGCATCTTAATGAGAAAACTGAGGTGTCATTTTCATTTCTAATTGATTTGTTACATAGTTGAACACTATGCTAAAACCAGCCTTGATGTTCCAGTTCTTATATGTAGGTCTCACAGGGCCAATATTATTTGAGCAGTAAGGAATTTGCAGTTTCTGTTACTGGGGACAAAATTTCTCCTGATTCTCACAAACACTAACATTTCAAGAATTATTTTGCAGAGTGTGGTAGAGGGAGAAGGAGAGAGGGACTGAACCTTTTTCGCTTTTTTTTTATAGGAAATACATATTTTATTTTTAAATGCTAAACTTTAATGTTAGTTATTTAATATTGAATATTAAAATATTAAAATTTTATTCTATAAATAGCTATAAAAGAAGTTTCATATCAGATAATGCACAGTGATAATTGTGCATTAATTCTACCTAGTTATTTTTTTTATAATTTTTTATTTTTTATAAACATATAATGTATTTTTATCCCCTCACACCAGTCAGAATGGCTAAAATTTTTTCCAATGTTTAAGGCAATCATCAAATGCTTAGAAGATCGGGGGATTTTCATCTTATTTACCTCGTCAGCCTTAATACCAGAAACAAGTAAGGACAACTTTTTTGAAAAACTATTTTTCAGTATGTTCGTTTTTGTTTTATAAGATCAACAGCCTAACTTTCTTATGATGTTCATTCTGTGTAGATTTTAGCGATGAGCAGACGGGTCTGCGCGGGTTACATTTATTCCATCCATCCCTTCTAGGAGGTAAGGGCACACACAGTCTTCATCGTGACTTCTTAGCACCACTTGACCCTGCTAACTGTTTTCTGCTCTGAAGCCACTCTCCTTTAACCTCCCTGGGTGATCCCTCTTTATCTCCTCTGCAGACCGAGCCTTTCCTCTGAGCTTCACATGCCCAAATTCAGGTGCCTGTTGACACATTCACTTAGATGTCTCAGGTGATCCTCAAATTCAGCACGCCCTGAGTGGAACTCCCTGTGCGAGTTAACAGCAGAAGCTGGGGGATTCGGTCATCACCACCGACCTAGCAGATGGGACCTGCACAGACACAGCTCCCTCTGTCCAGGCGGCTCCTCTCCTTCCCCTTCGTCAGCTGAAGCTGAGCCCTATGGGACCACGGATTGGCTCACAGGGGGCAAAAAAACCTGTTACTCCTACAGTGTATAAATAGGTGTAACTGCGGTATTGAAATTTCAGAGGGCAATCAGGAAACCAAGTCTGAAAGGACTCTGCGGCAGGGGGAGATAAGGACTAAAATCAGAGAAGCACCCCTTGAGCCTGTTACTCTGTCAGGTCCCCTTAATATCGCACTCTTGCTTCCCGCCACCACTCTTCCTTCAGTGCGACCTCCGGGCTTATCAGTAGTATCATTTCAGTATATCTTTGTATAATTATTTAATGCTTGCCTTTCTTATAGTTTACTGTATCCCTATCCCCTATTGGTGCCAGGCTGAAAAATAGCAAATGTCGGGGCCCTTCAGAAGTGCATAGGACTCTTGATCTCAGGGTTGTGAGTTCAAGCCCTGTGTTGGGTGTAGAGAGTACTTAAAAAAAAGTAAATAAGCTTAAAAAAAATTACAGATGTTTGCTGAACAAATAAGTGAAAGTAAATGAGTCACTTCTTTTTGTCCTATAAGGATATTTCCTTCATACTTTATAATCACACTGTATATCTTTTTTTTTTTTAAGGTTTTATTTATTTATTTGACAGAGAGATCACAAGTAGGCAGAGAGGTGGGGGTTGGCGGTGGGGGAAAGCAGGCTCCCCGCTGAGCAGAGAGCCCAGTGCGGGGCTCGATCCCAGGACTCTGAGATCATGACCTGAGCTGAAGGCAGAGGCTCAACCCACTGAGCCACCCAGATATACCCCTTGTATATCTCTAAACACAAAGTTCCATATAGCATTTATAAAGCTACAACCAATACAAAAATGTTTTTAAAGTTGATTTGTTAGAAATTGTGTTCAGTTACTCAAAGCAGAGAACTGTACTGTCCTGGGCATCAGTTTGGACGAAGACTGACATTACCAGGTATAAGAACATAATGGCAGTAGCTCTGCGCCCTTCTCGAGCTCTGCCGAATCCGCCGTTATTCCAGGGCTGGCTGGCTCAGTGCCTCTGACAGCAGGTCTGCACATAAGGGCTGCGCAGA
>PISX010017292.1:0-43692 GCA_004024625.1 Mellivora capensis | reverse complement strand
CCCCGCGGTCTATCCTCCTGTCGTTTTCAATTCACTTCTCCGCTAGTCCTACCTTCCAGAAAGTGGTCAATTTTTTGTTTCCAGAATTGCTGTTCTTCCTCTCTTCGATCTCCCGTTGGATTTGTAGGTGTTTGCAATGGTTTGATAAGCTATCTAGCTGATCTCTTGCGACCTGATGTAGTCTCAGCCTGCTACTTCTCCGCCATCTTGACTCCTCCCCCCAAAAGACAACTTTTAAATGAAAGTGAATATGATAGCAATTCCATCCACTTGCTAATTTAGTATATATTTATTAAGACCATGGGCTCTAGAATAAATCTCCCTGGATTTGAATTGCAATTCTTCTACTGAATTCTTTATTATAAAGTGTATCACTTAACTACAAAAAAGTACAGAATGCATCATATATATCTGTGTATATATATATAAGAAAGAATATTAGTAAGATGAGCCTTTGTGATTCATCCACCAGTTTTCAGAATTAGACCATACCTGTATATAATCTCTTCCTGTGTCATAGGACACCCCCTCCTACTCAGAGGTAATGCACATTCTGTATTTTGATAAGTTCTTTGCTTTCCTCTATAGTTTTCTCTCTGATCGCCTCTACTGATAGTAAGTTAGTACATCCAATCACCATATTATTTGTCTTTTCTATTTTTGAACTTTATATACTGTAGTAGTGTATGTAGTTTACTAAAACTTGGCCTTGCTTGGCTTTTAGTGTCATTCTTGCAGATCTGTGAATGAAGCTATACTGCATTCATTTTCACTGTTTCATAACATTTCTTATATTAATAAAACCATGAAGAATTTTATCTACTGTACTATTGATAGGCATTGCATTTTTCTAGATTTGGCTATTAAAAGGAATTATAAACAAGTCTATGAATATTCGTGCACATGTCTATGGGCAGGAGTTTGTCTTAAGCTATATTTAGTGGTGGAGCTCCTAAGTCAGACTTACTGCTTCATGCCAAAACTTTTGCCAAAGTGGTTGTAGCAAATGACTTTTCCCATTTGCATTGTATGAGAAATTTAATTTCTTCAGCCTGACCAACACCAAATGTTTGGTTTGATTCTGGGTTCTTTGGTTTTTGTTTTTTATTTTTGGTGGGGCAGGCTAGCTGGGCAGTTTAGAGAGATTTAGGTGAGTGCAAAATAATAACCTCATTGCATTCTTCCTTTGTGGAGCTGTAATTAACTATACATTTATGGAGATATAGTTAATACTTTAAAACTGTTTATATTAAGATATACAGCTTGATGACTTAATATACACACACATTGTGAAATATCACAGTTGAGATAATTAAATATTCATCATCTCACATAGTCCTCTTTTTTGTCTTTCTCCCTCCCCTCCCCTCTCCTCCCCTCACCTTTCCTCCCTCCTTCCCTCCCACTCTTCCTTCCTCCCTTCTTTCTCTCATGTGTGTTGAGAACAATTGGGATCTGCCTCTCAGAAAGCTTTAATCATACAATACAATATTGGGAAGTATAGTTACATGGTTGTAGATTAGATCTTTACAAGTTATTTACCTGAACCGTTTGTTACCTTGACCAGCATTTCCCTATTTCCTCCTTCCTGCAGTCCCAGGTGTCTACCATTCATTCTCTTTCATGAATTTCATTATTTTGAATTTCACATATAAGTGAGATCACACAATATTTGTCTTTCTTTGTTTAGCTTATTTAATATAACACCATCAAGGTTTTTCCATGTTCTTGAAAATGACAGGATTTCCTTTTTCCTTTTGGTTGAATAATATTTGTGTATGTGTGTGTGTAATTTTCTTCATCTATTCATTACTGAAGGACATTTAAGTTCTCATGCCTCAACTTTTGTGAGTAACACTGAAAATATGATGTGAAGATACCTGTTCACAATTCTGATTTCATTTTCTTTGGATAAATACCCAGAGAAGGGATTACTGAATCACAAAGTAGTCTATGCCCATCTAATCTCTTGTGATTTTGGAAGCTAAGGATGGTCTATTGTCCTTTGTCCCGAGTTATCATTTTCTTACTGGGTCTTACCACAAAATTTATACATGTATTTTCTACTTCTAATGTTTCCAACATCATAGAGTCTTCTGGATTTTACAGTTCAAATATCAAGGCTATTTGGCCCCAGCCTGGACTGGTGTGCAGCTCTTCCCTGCTTTGGGTACCATTGCTCATTGAGAGCCATTCACATTGTGTGGTGTATGAACCAAGGAAGTGTACTCAGGTGTGGGTGGGATATGTTACCCACAGAGGCTGAATAGGCCAACCAGGCAGCGTGATTTCCTCTTCATGGGGAGAGATAAAAGTTGCAATGGTCTATCTTTTACTTAGGAGACAGTGACCCCCACCAGGACTGAATATTATATATGTGGTTGGCCTTTCATTCTCTGGACAGAATGTGTTTTATGAAAGCCTTCAGCATGCTGTCTACTTCTTGCTCTTCTAGCCCTATCAGCTTAATCTTATTGAGGTAACAGACCCACATGATATACTCTGGTGCCCATACTCTCCAAATTTCTTTGTACCGTATTATGTCAGAGATCAGGACAATTAGCTGAGCTTTATTATTGTATATTGTTGTCTGATAAACAATTTCTGATTCTGTTTTTTTTTATTGAGACAGAAAAGAATTCATTTGCCACATTAGTAGCTATATCCTTTCAGCATGGGGCAATATCAAATTTTCTCTAGCAAAGGAACAATATCGGGCACCACAGCTAAGATCTGGGCTGCTACCTGATAGGACATTGGATTAGTTTCCTCGGGCTACTGTAGCAAAGTACCACAAACTTGGTAGCTTAAAACAACAGAAATTAATTCTCTCATAGTTCTTAGTACCAGAAGTCAGAAATCGAAGTGTTGGCAGGGCCTTGCTTCCTCTGTAACCTGTAAAGGAGGATCCTTCCTTGATTCTTACTAACTTTTGGTGGTTTGCTCTCAGTCCTTGACATTCCCTGACTTGAAAACAGCAGTTCCATCTTTGTGTCATCTTGGGGAGTTCTCTCCTCACCTGTCTGTCTCTCTTCATATGTCCAATTCTCCTCTGTGTTTGTCTCTTTTCTTCTCATAAGGATACCAGTCATATTTGGATTGAGGGCCTACTCTATACCAGTCATCTGATCTTAACCAATCAGTTATCTCTCCAGTGAGCCTATTTCCAGATAAGGTCATATCCTGAGGTATTGGAAATTAAGACTTCAGCATATCGTTTGTGGGGAACATGCTTCAGCCTGTAGCCTCTGGAGAGGCATACTACAATCCTTCCAGGAATATCCAGCGTTGGCCAGGGCCATACTGGTGAATACATGGTGATATTAGGGAAATCCATACCCCTGTGCCCTATAAGATTCTTGAGGATGGCACTAATCCTTGCCTTCCTATGCTCTACTGTGATGTGACACAGTTTTGTATTTATTATCTTGGCCGTAAGTGGTTGTTTCGAAGTTTCTATGTGGCCTCTCCCTCAAACCAAGAACCCAATGCAGAGTTGATGCTAGTTTTATCAGCTACGTTTGCAGATCAATAGGTCCACTGTAACCACACCTAGGCCAGGACTCGCATTTATTATCTGATCCTTGCATACCCAACCTGGGGCCATGAGGACACTTCAAGTCTTTGGGTCTCATTGTCAGCTCATACCCTCAAATGCATAGCTTTCAAGATAAGTGGACTTAAGACCCTTCAAATAAAGATCAGAGAGATGATGACTGTATACACTTGGTGCTGCAAAGTCCTTTTAAAGACCTAGCCACCTGCTCAGCTAATACAACCAAGGTTTGAAAATCAGCTCACATTTGGACACTGGGCAATAGATTATGATTTTTTTTTTTGGTGTTACTTTGCCCCTTGGAATGTTGTATTCTATTAACCATCTCCAAAACTCTGGCTCAGTTGCACTTAGCTGCCACTCTGATCTTGCTGCTCATGACAGTAATTCTGGCCCTGAATTTCAGTTTTTTATCTCCCATCACTTGACCTCAACAGTTTCTTCTCTATTGCTATGAATGATTTAAATTCTGTAATAACTTCTACAGTCCTATCCTCCAGAGATGACCTATGCCTAAAATTTTTGGTGATGCTTATTCTCTTCTCTCCAGCACATTCCTCATGGCTTTGATGACTATTAAGTCTTCGGGGTCTCCCTGTGAAACACGATCATTTGTTGGATCCTCTGATAATGCAAAGCATTTCTATTTCAGCATGCCCTCTTCACCAACCTTCCTAATCCAGTTCCCCACCATCCACTACACAATGACTCTGGCCGTTCAACTTCACTCAGCACAGGTCATCACTTTTTCCATGCCTCTGGGAGCATCCTAGTAGTGAGCTGATATATCATCTCCAAGGGTTCTAAATCTCTTTCTAATTTTATCTCCAATCTTCCTGATCAAGCATCGTCATGCTTACTTTGCATGCAATGGCTAGGTCCTGTAGCTTCATTATATACATATCATATATATATATCATATATATATATGATATTTATATATATATGTATATATATATATCTAGGATATATAAAGGATATGTACATACATGCATTTATGTATATGGTATATACATATATGTATATATGGTATATATGTATATACATGTGTATATATATGATACGTCCTTTCGGAATTTTTTTTTTTTAAATACAGAATACAATTCAGTGGGGACTTATCCAGGTCATGCTATGTATCAATAGATCTTTCCTTTGTATTGCTGATTGGTATTCTGTGGTAAAGATGTGCCATAGTTGGATTAAACAATTTACCCATTGAAAGACATCTAAATTGTTTCCAGTTTTTTTTAAATTTTTACTGTTATAAATAAAGCTACTGAGAACATCAGTGTACAGGCTTTTATATGAAGTATGTAGGCATTATAATGGAGTAAATGCCCAAGAGTGCAATTGCTGGGTCATATGGCAAGTGCATACTTCATTTTATAAGAATATCATAAATGTTACTCACCAATAGCATACTATTTTACATTCCTGCCAGCAATGTCTGATTGAACCAGTATCTCAGCATCCTGAATAACTCTGCCTTCTTTTTTTGTGTGTTAACCATTATGATAGGGATATAGTGATAACTCATCACAGTTTTAATTGGCAAGTTTGCTAATAGCTAATGATGCTGAATGTCTTTTCATGTGTTCATATGTCATCTTTATCCTCTCCATTGTAATGTCTCTTCAAGTCTTTTTCCCACTTTCTAACTGGAATGTTTGATTTTTTTTGTAAACTGTTGGGTTTCTTCAATTAATGAACTTTATTGTTTGAGAGAAGTTTTAGGTTCACAGTAAAATTGAACAGGAAGTTTAGAGAGTTGCCACATATCCCTGTTCCCATACATATAGAACTACAGTATCTTGAATCCCAGTATCTTGGCTTTGTGATGACTGATGAACCTACACTGACACATTAATAGAACCTCAAATCCATAGTTTACCTTAGGGTTTACTCTTGATGTTGTACATTTCATAGGTTTTGACAAATATATAATGGCATACTTTTACCACTGTAGTATCATACAGAATATTTTCACTGCTCTGAAAATCCTTTGTGCTGGACCTTTCATCCTTCCCTCTCTCCTAAAAGCTGCTAGCCACTGATCTTTTTACTGTCTCCATAGTTTTCCTGACTATCATATAGTTGAAATCATACAGTATGTACCTTTTCAGATTAGCTCTTTTCACTTAACAATATGAATTGAACGTCCTGTATATCTTTCTAAGGTTTGTTAGCTCTTTTATTTTTAGCACTGAATCAATATCCCATTGTCTGGATGTGCCATGCTGTATTATCCATCCAGCTACTAAAGGACAGCTTGGTTGCTTCCAAGTTTGACAATTACCAATAAAGCCAATGCTATAAACATTTGTATGCAGGTTGTTGTTGTGTCCACACAAGTTTTCCCTTTATTTGGGTAAATACCAAGAAATGTGATTCCTAGATCACATGGTGTTGAGTTTTATACAAAACTGTCAAACTCTCTTCCAAACTGGCTGTACCATTTTGCATTGCCACCAGCAAGGGGTGAGAGTTCCTATTGGTCCACATTCTCACCAGAATTGCATTTTGACCATTATAGTAAGTATGTTGTGATACCTCATTGTTTTAAGGTCATTTCTTTTTTAAATATGTCTCATTCATTTTCATGAATTTTAACCACCCCTGATCCTTTCTTTCATTCTGTGTTTCTTGCTGTTCATTTGTTTTGTTTATTTGTAGTTAAGACAGGTGTGGACAGGCTGATGAGATTGTTTTAATTTGCAATTTGCTATTGACATGTAAAAGAAGTATCTTTTGATATGCTTACTTGCCTTCTGTATATCTTTTTTGTTAAGCTGTCTTCTCTGGTCTTTTGCCTATTTTTTTAAATCATTTGTTCATTTTTTTTACTATTGAGTCTTAAGAGTGGGTCGAATAATCATTTATCAAAACTGTCTTTTTTTTTTTTAAGATTTTATTTATTTACTTGACAGAAAGACAGCAAGAGAGGAAACGCAAGCAGGGGGAGTGGGGGAGGGAGAAGAAAGCTTCCCACTGAGCAGGGAACCCAATGATGCGGGGCTGGATTCCAGGGCCCTGGGATCAGGACCAGAGGTGAAGGCAGATGCTTAATGACTGAGTCACCCAGGCGCCCCTCTAACTTTCTTTGAGAGTTTTTATCAAATGATCTGTTGACTGTTCTTCCATTGTTATTATATGATTTCAGTATTTTTATTTTATTTATTTATTTGAGAGAGAGAGAGAGAGAGAGGGAGGGAGAGGAGCAGAGGGGAGAGACAGAGAAGCAGACTCTACACTAAGCAGGAAGCTGACACTGGGCTCAGTCCCAGGACTCTTGAGATCATGACCTGAGGTGAAGGCAGATGCTTAACTGACTGAGTCACCCAGGTGCCCCTGATTTTTTTTTTTTTATTACTTCACTTTATTTTATTTTTTCATCATGTACTCTTTAATCCTTATCCCTTATTTCTCCCATCCTCCCATCCACTTCTCTGGTAACTATCACTCTGTTCTCCATAGCTAAGAGTCTGTTTCTTGATTTGTTTCTCTTTTTTTCCTCCTTGCTCATTTGTTCGTTTCTTAAATTCCACCTATGAGTGAGATCATATATTTGCCTTTCTCTGACTGACTGACTTCATTTAGCATTATACTCTCTAGCTCTATCCATGTCATTGGAAATGGTAGGATTTCATTCCTTTTTATGGTTGAGTGATATTCCTACATTTGTATTTGCATGCACACACAAACACACACCACATCTTCTTTATCCATTTGTCTGTTGATGAACACTTGGGCTGCTTCCATGTTTCGGCTATGGTAAATAATGGTTCAATAAACATAGGGATCCATGTATCCCTTTGACTTAGTGTTTTTGTATTCTTTGGGTAAATATTCAGTAGTATGATTGCTGAATTGTAGGGTAGTTTTATTTTTATTCAGGAACTTCCATACTGTTTTCCACAATTGCTGCACCCATTTGCATTCCCACCAGCAGTGAGGGTTCCTTTTTCTCAGCATCCTTGCCAACACTTTTTATTTGTTGTGTTTTTTTTATTTTAGCCATTCTGACATGTGTGGAATGATACCTCATTATGGTTTTGATTTGCATTTCCCTGATGATAATTGTTGTTGAGCATCTTTCCATGTGTCTTTTGGCCATCTGGATGTCTTCTTTGGAGAAATGTCTGTTCATGTCTTGTGCCTATTTTTAATTGGATTATTTGTTGCTTGGGTATTGAGTTCTATCAGTTCTTTGTAAGTTTTGGATAGTAACCCTTTCTCAGATACATCATTTGCAAATACCTTCTTCCAGTCAGTTGGTTGCCTTTTAGTTTTGTTGATTGTTTTCCTTCCATGTGCAGAAACTCTTTTGAGGTACTCCCAATAGTTTAATTTTTGCTTATATTTCCCTTGCCTCAGGAGACATGTATGGAAAAATGTTGCTGTAGCTGATGTCAGAAAGATTGCTGCCTGTGCTCTCTTCAAAGATTTTTATTGTTTCAGGTCTCACACTTAGGTCTTCAATCCATTTTGCATTTACTTTTGTGTATGGAGAAAGAAAGTGGTCTAGTTTCATGCTTTTGCATGTGGCTCTCTGGTTTCCCAACACAGTTTGTTGAAGAGACTGTCTTTTCCCATTCTATATTCATTACTACTTTGTCAAAGATTAATCGTAGGTTTTTTCTGGGTTTTCTCTTCTCTTCCACAGATCTATGTGTCTGTTTTTATGCCAGTACCATACTGTTTTAACTACTACCACTTGGTTATATAATGTAAAATCTGGAATTGTGATACCTCCAGTTTTGTTTTTCTTCCTCAAATCCACTTTGGTTATTTGAGGTCTTTTGTGGTTCCATATAAATTTTAGGATTGTTTGTTTTTAGTTTTGTGAAAAATTCTGTTGCTATTTTGATAGGGATTGCATTAAATCTGTAGATTACTATGGGTAGTATAGGCATTTAAAAAATGTTTATTATTCTAACCCATGAGGGTGGGATGTCTTTCCATTTCTTTCATCATCATCTTACAGTTTTCACAGATCTTTCACCAATTTGGTTAAGTTTATTCGTAGATACTTTACCAGTTTTGGTGCAATTGTAAATGGGATTTTTTCTTGATTTTACTTTCTGTAGCTTCATTACTAGTGTATAGGAATACAACGGATTTTGTACACTGATTTTGTATCCTGTTACTTAATTGAATTCATTTATCAGTTCTAGCAGGGTTTTTTGTGTGTGTGTGCAGTCTTCAGAGTTTTCTATTCATAGTATCATGTCATCTGCAAATAGTCAGAATTCTACTTCTTTCTTACCAATTTGGATGCCTTTTAGGGAGTGTTTCATTTATTATAAAAGAATGAGGAGTGATTAATTCCAGCAAGGGAGGAATTTGTGTGTCTTATAGATATCCCACTCTGAAGAATGGGATTCTCAATGTTAGTGGAATTTTGAAGCCTCAGACACAAAGACCAATAGGGAGATTAAAATAAGACTCGGGGGGAAATGGTAAAGGAATAAAAAATGAGGTTGAAGGAAAGACCCAGTACAGGCACCCCTTCATATATGAGGTAATTTGAACTTCACTTACCTTAACATATGATGCAGTGGGAAGAATCACCTTTTGGTGTCATTCAAAAGACATAGAGTATGTATTTAGTCAAGAATGGGAGCAATTGGGCTCTCTAATAAGAGACTCTCTTTTTAGGTATTTTCAGACATTTTTAGCTCTAATGTGGTGATTACATAGGGCCAGTCATCCATATATTTGGGGGATCTCTGGCTGTTGAAGGGATAACTTATGCCTTGAGAAGTGGCCTGCTGCTCCATTGTTAACAACCCATGGGCCTTGGTAGGTGTAAGGAAATGTACAAGATACTTTTGACCATGCCTCTTGTTTGAAAGCCTTTTGGGAGAGCAAAACATGTTTTTATTTCTTGGCCAAACAAGACAGTTAAAACATTAAAAATCATCCCTCAAAAGCTGGTGTTCAAATTATAATGCCTGTAACTGAAGAACTATGTTGTTCCCTACCACTTACTTACCTCAGAAACAGATTAAAAAAAAATATCAGAAATGAGATCAGCTACTTTGTCAGTAGGACATTTTAAAAAGCATTATAGTATTTAAGTCGTATTCCTTTTTTCTTGAATTCTTAAGAACATATGCTGTTACCCTGTTTTTAGAGGTGCTTTGAGATGAATGTCAAACTATGTCAGGTGTAAATACATATCTGAGTATATTCAGTTTTATGGTATGTGAAGACTAAGTTTCATGCCTCTGCTTCCTCCCATTGAATAGCCTGCAGAAGGTATGGGTAAAAGTATAGTGGGGAGTGACATCACATAGAGCCATTCAGTTAGGATTGGGCTGATATCAAAGGTATCTTTGCCTGTTTCTCTCTGATAGTTGCCCTGGACTCTCATTTTCTGGCAGTCTCTGATGTGGTTTCACCCCCACTTGGCAGCCTGCCCCATGTTCAAAATATTCCCAGGGTATAGTAGCTCTGTGTGTATTTTTACCTAGAGCCATATTCCACTTTGATGGACTCATTCTGCTTCTACTTGTCAACTGGAAATTCCTGAGCTGTACACTTATTTGCTTGTTTGTTTTCTTAAAGTACAGTTGACACAGAATATTACTTTAGTCTCAGGTGAGCAATATAGTGACTCGACAATTCTCCAAGTTATTTTTACAAGCTTGAGCTTCACACCTTAGAAGGCAGAGGACAAGGGAGCCTATTTTGTTTGCTACCAGGGATCCTGATGAGTGGATGCTCCGCAGTGGGATGAAAAGACCATGTATTTTGTAATACAACAAATAATGGAGAAAATGATTGAGCTCTGGATTGTCAGTTTCCTCATTTACAAATGGAAAGGGTAATAAGAACTATACCATGGAGGCATTAGGAAGATTGAGCTTATGTGAACAGTGCCTAACATACAGTAGATACACAAAGTGGCTTTGAACTGTAAATAAATTAAAATAGAAAGCCAGATATTCCAAGGCCATAGGGTGTGGAGGAAGCGTGACTGAACCTAGGGAACTGATATTTTAGAGGACATAATTGGTTAGCAGGACGTTTGTACATGAATCAGAATTTTAGCATGCAGCCTAATGTAGTCAGTTGTTGAGAACAGATGAACTATCATGCTGATTGCTGGTACTTCACTTCTGTGCTAGATATTTGGAACAGAGTTTATGTCAACATAGGTCCACCATAACACTTGTAAAATTATGCATGAAATGATTTTCTGTTTTGAGACCTGCAAGAGATTTTTCTTGGCCATTTGAAAAGGAATGCATTGGTCTGACCAACAGTTGAGTAAAATGATCTTACAGGAAAAAAAAAAACGCTGGGTCAGATTCTTTTCTAACTGATACTTTTCTATGAATAAACCAAGTCACAGTAGTCACACTTTTATCTTGTTATTGTTTCTTTTCTGTATTGCTTTTCCTTCCCACCCGAAGAAGCCACCTTTCTCCTAGGATATGTCCTGCCACTCTCTGTATTTTCTGTTCACATGTCTCTTCATTTTCATTGAAGCTGTAAAATTGGCATACTGACACTCCTCTGGTGGTTGGCAGAGGAGTGCTTTGACCATTTTCAGCTTAAGAAATCCATTCTTTTTGCTGCTATGAACATTGGGGTGCACATGCCTCTTCTTTTCACTACGTCTGTTATCTTTGGGGTAAATACCCAGTAGTGCAATTTCTGGGTCATACGGTAGCTCTATTCTTAACATCCTGAGGAACTGCCACACTGTTTTTCAGAGTGGCTGCACTAGCTTGCATTCCCACCAAGAGTGTGAGAGGGTTCCCCTTTTCTCCACATCCTTGCCAACATTTGTTGTTTCCTATTCTGTTAATTTTTGCCATTCTGACTAGTGTAAGGTATCTCATTGTAGTTTTGATTTGTATTTCATAGCTGCAATGTCCACAATAGTCAAACTGTGGAAGGAGCCTAGATGCCCTTCAACAGATGAATGGATAAAGAAGATGTGGTCCATATACACAATGGAATATTACTGCCGTCAGAAAGGATGAATACCCACCATTTGTATTGACATGGATGGGACTGGAGGGGATTATGTTAAGTGAAGTCAAGCAGAGGAAGACAATTATCATATGGTTTTGCTCATATGTGGAACATAAGCAATAGCATGGTGGACCATAAGGGAAGGGAGGGAAATCCAAAGGAGGAGAAATCAGAGAGGGAGATGAACCATGAGAGACTGTGGACCCCGAGGAATTATCTAGGGGTTTCAGAGGAGAGGGAGGGAGGAGGTAACAGGGTGTTGGGTGTTGAGGAGGGCATGTGCTGTGATGAGCACTGGGTATGATGCTTAACTAATCAATCATTGAACATTACATCAAAAACTAATTAAGTACTTTTACAGGGGCTAACTGAACATTAAAAAAAGAAAAATTCCTTTCTTTGTTGTTGTTGGAGGGGACTCGTCAGAGTCCACTCAGTCTTCTGAGGCTGAAAAGGCATACAGTACCCTGCTAACACTTTCTGAAAGTCGGAGCCTACTGCTAAGTTTTCCATCAGTTACAAAAACGTCCCATCCATTCACATGGCTGTGGAAGACAGATTGCAAAGAAGGCATCATTCTACTGTGTGTCTGCGTGCCAGATGCTGCCTTGGGGAGTTTGTTCATGTGTGTGGTTTTGGATTGGAAGTTGATTTTCAAGTTTTTTCAGAATTTGGGTAGTTCTTTGGTTTTGGAGGGTTTTATTTTATCATTTTTTTTAATATTACTTGCACCAGGCCCATCATCAGAGACTCAATCACAACCAACCTGTGAAGAGAACCACATTGTTTCTAAGCAACCTCATGAATAAAAAAAGCAACGATATTTGCCTGTGATTATGGGGGCAAAATTTGATAAGAAAACAGATGGTACTTCATAGCTTCCAGGAATTTTCAGTAAACAAGCTGATATTGGAAGAGGTTTGCAAAAAAAAAAAAAAAAAAAAAAAAAAAAAAAAAAAAAAAAAAAAAAAAAAAAAAAAATTAAAAAAAAGAAAAGAGAGAAAAGAGAAAAAGAATACTTAAGTAGTATATATTTTTTTGAAATTGAGTATATACTCAGAGTGCTGAGCAATACCATTGTCAAAGCTTTACAAACCTCAAAATTTAATAGTTCTGGTACAGTCTATGGCAACCAGGGCTCATTATGGACATTAGCCTTCCTTTGCATTCATGCATTACCTTTCCCAAATTGGAAGCCCAAACACCACATTAATTACACAACAGGTGGCAAAACTCCTACTATTCAGTGAGTCAAGAATGAAGCACATGTTTAAAAAAAAAAAAAGAATGAAACACATGTTAAGCAAATATTGTGGAGGCTGTATGCCCTCAGAAGGGCTATGTTTCAGGGGACACCAGTATTTTCTCATGGCAGTATTTTTAAGTTTTCAAAGGACATTCTGTGAATATAGTACAGCCTCATCATACCAACATTTAACATATATTAAGCCATATGCACTTGGGCTTCTGTCTCATGGTCTGAAAATATTATAAAGTGATACTTTCACAGGTATGCTTTATTATATTTTGTATATTATTCTATGTATTCTATACACATTGATTCTGTACATGTTGAATGTAGTCAAACCTCTATGTGTACTTATGGGGGAACTTCTAGGCATTTTCAAAGATAAAGTTGACCCCAAGTGCTACTTGCCTGTTCACTGAGTTTGAATTCTCCCCTGTCACTACAAACATTTGCCCTTAAATAGTTTTCATTCACCCTGCTTTTTCCCTCTGCTCATATTTTCCTGGCCTCATCTCTCTCCCTCTTGCGTGGGTTCCTGCTTTTGCAATCTTTGTCTGTGATCATTGACAACTTGAGTTATTTGAACTTTGTCCTCGGTTTATTTTCCCACATAGACATATTACTTGTATTACTTTCTTTTGAGGTTTTGTTATTTTGTGCTTTTTAGCTTTATTTCTCATTTCTTTCTCATTCTTCCTCCTTCTATTCCAGGATATGATGAGTAGGTAGCAAAAGTCAAAAATACACTTATGTAGGTACTCTGGCTACAGTTGTCCTCTGATCCTAGAGGCACTGGCTTTTTTCCATGGGTCCATGGTATCTGGCCGCCACCATGTCAGCTTCCATTTTATGAGGCTGACACTGTCAGGAGACTATAGATGTCATTGAGGGATACCTGCTTCAGTCACCATAAGGCCATCCTTGACACCAAAGAAGAGGTGGGACTCTCTTAGATACAGATCAATTCTTCCTTTATCATGCTGGCCACAACAAGCATTTTAGGGCAGTATTTAAGATTATGGGTTTTGGAGGAAAATTGCCTTGGTTCAAATTCCAGTTCTACTATGGATGAACTGTGTTACCTGAGTGAATTAAGTTCCTTAAAGTCTCTAAATTACCTAACCTATGGTTGAACTTGATTTAATTTTGTTGTGAAATTGAAAGGAGCCAGTGCGTGCAAATCGCTTAAGGCACTTCCTGCCATGTAGTATAAACTTCCAAAAAGTTAGCTTTGTAACATAGGTTAGAAGTGATGTTATTCTGCCATTCATTAATCCTTTCAACACATTTCATCAAATACTTTCTAAGTGTCTTACTCTCTGCTGGTTTAGGGAAATAAGGATAAGTCTAACAAAGCATCTGTTATCAGGAACCATAGAATCAAGACTTAGAGACAAATGGAGCCAAAGTGCCAACAAGGTTATTGTCCACTTCCTTCCTTCACCTGACCAGCCAGGACTTACCTGGGATAACAGTTTCAGAGGATGTTTGTGGACTGACCAGACACCAGTCTCTAAAGATCTGGGGCATTTACTCAAGAGTTAAAGTGGAGAGGCAGACTCCACTCTCTGGCCTCCAGGTGTGAAGTCTGTGAAGGCATGGGCCCTTCCTCCTGAGAAGTCCTTAGGAAACAACATATACGCTGCATCCTCAGCAGAAAGCCAAGGCTTCATTAGGAGGTAGAAGTTCTCTGAACAGATATGAATGAAGAGGAGTTTTTATTTTTAACATGTGCCTAGGATTTCAGAGAGTCCAAAATACAAGGCTGCATAGAACAGAACTGTGGGAGATTGTGTCAGGAGAAAGAAAGCACAGCCAGGTATACACCTGAGAACATCAGGCACAAAGATGGCTGACAGGGCTTATAATTTTGAAGTGACCAGGGGCTGACAGAGATATGACGTGTGGTAGGATTAATTGCCTATAGATTTTCACACAGACCTCTCCACTTGGGATTTTTGAGTTTCATTTTGTAATATTACTTCATGAATGCATTGCATTATCTAAACATATATATGGAAGTGAAACTGTTCAGGTCAGGGCCAAGGCCTTCAGACAATAGAGCAAATTCTCTGAGCTGCTCAAAAGGCAAAATTTTTTGTTAAATTTACCCATGTGAGAGGAAAGAACAGAGCTTTATATTATTAAAAGAAACACCAGAACCTTAAGAAAAAAAAAAGGCACTTGCTGATTCACACAGTGGTATTGGAGCACTGACAAATATTCGGGTTGTCTACACTGTCCTTAGATAAAATGGCTTATTTTCCACCATGGACTCAACATGTAATTCACTTCAAAAATACTTTATCCAAACTGATCACTTTATTTTATCAAGTAAAATGTTCTTTTGTGATACTACTATCTACTAATTTATGGGTCTTTAAAGCCACTTCAAATGTATAGAATATTCCATTGATGGTTGTGCCTCTAAAATGGATCAAATGATGTTACACTGATGCTTTATCAGCTTACCATTGTCTGTTTTAGTGTGTAAATGGTGGAACACCAGGATGAATGCAATCACAGCAAATCAAATAAATGCAGCTGTCAGAACCAATCAAAGTAGTCAAGCCTTGGGATCATTGTCCAACTTTTGCCACAGACATCAGGCTATGCAACAGTAAGAAATGAGATAAACTTTCCAGCTTACAGAATAAGCTATTGAGAAACTTGGGAATGGAAGCTATCAATATATCATAAATATATTTCAGCACTTGTTTTATGAAAAAAATTAATCCCCAAACCCAAAATGTGAGGCAGATTTGTTCACCCTACCCAATATACATAGGAAGTCATTAACATGTTGTTGTTTATTTTTAATCTCTGGGTATGATGTTTTTATTTGTGAGATGTATCATAAGTATAGAGGTGAATTTAAATAAGTCACTTCTTAGGATAGTTGCCCTGGGCAAATGGTAGACTCTGATTAAGACAGATGCAATTTAAAATACTTAAATGTAGATAAGCATTGCAGAAATACATGTCAGATTGACTCGGGCATTATTTATTAAAAACTGAGGCTAAGTGTCAAAAGCACAGCCACTTGATACTGGAGAATTTAATGAAAGTGTTGGTAGTGGTGGTCAGGCTGAGGGAAGGCAGAGTTATATTATCTCCGAATCAACATTCACACATTCAGAAATTAGACTTTACAAAGTCATCAAAAAGTGATCAGTTTCTGGGGAAATACACTAAACTCACAGGATAATGATTTATTAAATAAAAAATAATGCCAGGAGTTGTTTACCAATTGGAGTGGGAGATTTCCTTCTGTATACTCTGAAGAACACATCAAGATCAGGAGGTAACTTGGTATTCTTAAAATTAAAGGAAAAAAAAAGAAAACAAAAACTAATTTTTAAAATTAAAAGCAAAAAACCTTTATTTCACATGAACAGACGCATCTCCAAAGAAGACATACAAATGGCTAACAGACACATGAAAAAATGTTCATCATCGTTAGCCATCAGGGAAATTAAAATCAAAACCACATTGAGATACCACCTCACACCAGTTAGAATGGCCAAAATCAACAAGACAGTAAACAACAAGTGTTGGAGAGGATGTGGAGAAAGGGGAACCTTCTTACATTGTTGGTGGGAATTCAAATTGGTGCAGCCACTTTAGAAAACAGTGTGGAGGGTCCTCAAAAAATTAAAAATAGAGGGACGCCTGGGTGGCTCAGTTGGTTAAGCGGCTGCCTTTGGCTCAGGTCATGATCCCAGCATCATGGGATCGAGTCCCACATCGGGCTCCTTGCTCAGCAGGGAGCCTGCTTCTCCCTCTGCCTTTGCCTGCCACTCTGTCTGCCTGTGCTCGCTCGCTCTCCCTCTCTCTCTGACAAATAAATAAAAATTTAAAAAAAAATTAAAAATAGAGCTTCCCTATGACCCAGCAATTTCACTACTGGGTATTTACTGCAAAGATACAGATATAGTGAAAAGAAAGGCCATATGCACCCCAGTGTTCACAGCAACAATGTCCACAATAGCCAAATTGTGGAAAGAGCTGAAATGCCCTTCACCAGATGCATGGATAAAGAAGAGTGGTCCATATACACAATGGAATATTAATCAGCCATCAAAAAGAATGAGTACCCAGCTTTTGCATCAACATGGATGGGACTGGAGGAGATTATGCTGAATAAAATAGTCAAGCAGAGAAAGTCAATTATCATATGTTTCACTTATTATGGAACATAAGGAATAACATGGAAGACATTAGGAGAAGGAAAGGAAAAATGAAGGGGGGAACTGGAATGGGGGATTTAGAGGGGAGGGGTTTTTAGGGATTTAGGGATTTAGAGGGGAGGGGAAGGGTTTTAGAGGGGAGGGGCTGGGGAGATGGGTGAGCCTGGTGATGGGTATTAGAACAATAGCATAAACAACAGTCTTTATAAGTCTGAAAAAGAGGGTTTCTGGCTACACGTGTAAGGAGCTTAGAAATTATCACTCCATCCTCACAGCAATGAAAAGCTGAGCCCTGAAGTCCGTAACTCTTGGATCCATAAGAACGGGAGCATGCAAGGAAAACTGTTGCCCCAAGATTGAAGAAAGAGACAGGTGAATATCGAAGTCATGGCTTACCAGAGTGGAAACTTAGAAGCAGAAACCATGACAGGAACTACTTCATTCAGCAACAGCAGAGTGAATATATTGCTCAGGCTTTCATCAGTCATCTGATAAAATGCATATGTGTAGGCTACCTTATTCAGCAGCAACACAATGTACAGAGCATTCCTTGTAACAGAACACAGTGTGAGCTATAAAACAAACCTTAACAAATCCAAAAAAAAAAAAAAAAGGAAACCAGAAAATGTGTGTTCTCATACTGTAATGAAATTAAACACAAATAACAGAAATATAACTGGAAAATCACAAAATAGGTGGAGATTAAACAACACATTTCTAAATAATACACAGGTCAGAGAAGAAATCTCAAGAGAAATTTTAAAGTGTTTTGAACAAAATGAAAATAAAAACACAATTCATCAAAATTTGTGGAAGTCTGTGAAAGCAGTAGTTAGAAATTTATAGCATCAAATCCATTTATTAGATAAGAAGAATGACAAAATCAGTAATCTAAATTTCCATTAGGACAGTAGAAAGAGAAAAGCAAACTAACCCAAGAAAGCAGAAAAAGAAATAATAGGAGCACCAATCAATTAAACTAAGAATAGGAAATGAATAGGAAAAAATCTATAAAACACTCATTATTTGAAAAGAGCGATAAAGCCAATAAACCTTTAGTGAGACCAAAAAGAGAGAGGACAAAATTACTATCACCAAAAATGAGGGGACATCTTAGAGATCCCAGGAACACAACAAGAATAATAAAAGAAAACTGTGATCAACTCTATGCCCATGAGTTTAATACCTAGATTAAATGGACAAATTCCTTGAAGACAATATGCCTAAACTCGTACAAGAAAATACAGATGATCTGGATGGGCTTATGCCTCTTAAAAAATTGAATAACTAAAAACCTTCCAAAACAGAAAGCACCAGGCCCACATGGATTCTCTGGTGAATTCTCTCAAACATTAAAGGAAGAAATGATACCAATCATGTACAATTTCTTTCAGTGTATAAAAGCAGAGAAAACACTACCTCTTTCTATGACATAAGCATTATCCTAATACTAAAACCAGACAGAGATATTACAAGAAAACTAGAGACCAACATCTCTCATGAACGTAGATGGAAAATTTCTTGTACAAAATATTGGCAACTCGAGCTCAACAATGTGTATACTAAAAAAAAAAGATATGAAAGGCTGATTCAACATTTGAAAAAGAATTAACGTAATCATAGCCACCAACTAAAAAGAAAAAAGAAATCACATCTTATAAATAGGTGCAGAAAAAGGATTTGACAAAATCCAGTGTTCATTCATGACAAAATATCTTAGCAAATTAGGAACAGAGAATTTTCTCAACTTCATAACAATTATCTGTAAAATATCTACACCTGATGATGAAAAAAAGCAAAATGTTCCTACTAAGATGAAGTCCAAGGCAAGAATGCCCTTTCTAACCACTCCTTTTCAACATCGTATTGTAAGCTCCTAGTAATAAGCACAAAAAGGAAATAGAAGGTCTACAGATTGGGAAAGAAGACACAAACCGTTTTCGTTGCAGGATGACATGATTGTCTATATAGAAAATCTGAAAGAATCAATAGTAACAACCACAAAAAGCTCCTGGAGCTAGTAAGTGAGTATAGCTACATACAATATATGATTTTAATACACAGATCAGTTACTTCTCTGTATATCAACAATAAAAAAAACCTTGAAATTAAAAACATTATACAATTTACATTAGAAAATGAAATTCTTTGGTATAAATCTAACAAAATATCTGTAAAACCAATATGAGGGGAACTATAAAACTAGGAGAAATGAAATGAAAGAAAAACTAAGCAAATGGAAAGAGCATCCACATTCATGGATAAGAACAATTAATATTTTCAAGATGTCAGTTCTTCCCAACAGGATTGACAGATTCAAAGTAATCACAATCAAAACCCGAGTGACAAGGTACTTCTAAAGTTTAACACAGTTTATAGTTAGCCTAAATGTATATGTGTGTATATACATATATAGAGAGAGATTTTTAAAAAGAGAATGAAGAAGACTCCCAGTTTGTTATTCTTCCAGATCTTTTAGGGTAACATAGTTTTGTTTTAAGATTTTATTTATTCATTTGACAGACAGAGATCACAAGTAGGCAGAGAGGCAGGCAGAGAGAGGGGGGAAGCAGGCTCCCCGCTGAGCAGAGAGCCCAATGCCGGGCTCGATCCCAGGACTCTGGGATCATGACCTGAGCCAAATGCAGAGGCCTAACCCACTGAGCCACCCAGACACCCCCATGGTAACATAGTCTTAATACGTCACAGTTGATTTTATCACCTCCTTTGTAGTAAAAGATATCCTCATCTCCAGTAGCCAAGTAAGTTTGGCAAGTGTTGGGATAAACAGTTTAACCTCACAACTTCTCAGAGTCTTTGTGATGATGGTGCTTTGTGAATCTATAAGATGGAGTTTAAAACCTACAAATTCTTCTGTTTATTTTAGAACTTAAGCCTTTCTCCATTTTGGTTATTAGCTTTGTTTTCTTCCTCCTCAGATTCTTTTTTTTTTTTTTTTAAGATTTTTTTTTTTTTTTAACTGTCAGAGAGCGAGCGAGAGAGCGAGCACAGGCAGACAGAGTGGCAGGCAGAGGCAGAGGGAGAAGCAGGCTCCCTGCCGAGCAAGGAGCCCGATGTGGGACTCGATCCCAGGATGCTGGGATCATGACCTGAGCCGAAGGCAGCTGCTTAACCAACTGAGCCACCCAGGCGTCCCCCTCCTCAGATTCTTATGGAATGGATATTCTTTTTTCTTTTTTAAGATTTTTATTTATTTATTTGACAGAGATCACAAGTAGGCAAAGAGGCAGGTAGAGAGAGAGAGAGAGGAGGAAGCAGGCTCCCTGCCAAGCAGAGAGCCCGATGGGGGACTCGATCCCAGGACCCCGAGATCATGACCTCAGCTGAAGGCAGAGGCTTTAACCCACTGAGCCACCCAGGTGCCCTGGAATGGATATTCTTCTTCAGAATAAAGATAAATAAATTTAACCCTAAATTCCTAACATTAATTAACACCATTTCTGAGAATTCTGCTTCTGTGGTTCACTGGGCTTATTTTCTTCACCTTGATTTTAATTGGCTGTAATTTCAGATGGCAATATTGTTCGATGCTTCCCAATGGAGGATGCTTCCCAATTTGAGGTTGAAGGGGAGTTTTTCTTATCCATAATATCTTGAGGGTGTCTTTAGATCCCTATTTGCTAAGACTGCTAATTGGTAATGAGTCAAGAAGACTTGCCCCTTTAAAAATTTATTTTGAAATAATTGTGGAATCATAGGAAATTTGAAAAAAGTGTTGAAGGAGATCTTGTATGAGTTACACTCAGTTCTCCCCAGTGGTAACATACTTCATGACTACTATAATACCAAACTAGAAAATTGACATTTGTACCATCCACACATTTTACTCAGATTTTACTAGGTGTGTGTGTGTCTGTATGTATATGCACACATATCTAGTTCTTTTGCCTTGCATGCTTTAAGAATGTGAACTTAGGAAGCTCTGATAAGATAGTACTGGGACAGGGGCGCCTGGGTGGCTCAGTGGGTTAAAGCCTCTGCCTTCAGCTCAGGTCATGATCCCGGGGTCCTGGAATCAAGCCCCGCATCGGGCTCTCTGCTCAGCAAGGAGCCTGCTTCCTCCTCTCTCTCTGCCTGCCTCTCTGCCTGCTTGTGATTTCTGTCTGTCAAATAAATAGAATCTTTAAAAAAAAAAAAAAAGATAGTACTGGGATACTGGGACAAATGTGTGTGGGGGGTTAATTTACCCAGGACAGGGTTGGTTTTTTTTTTTGTCTGTAGTTGTTTGTTCATTGTTATTTCAGAAGTGCTTAGAAGACCCCTATATTTCCTTTTTTAAAATATATATGTATATGTATACATATATATATATAAATATATATATATATATAAATTTTATTTCACAGAGAGATCACAAGTAGGCAGAAAGGCAGACAGGAGAGAGAGGGAAGCAGGCTCCCTGCTGAGCAGAGAGCCAGATTCAGGGCTCAATCCAGGACCCTGAGATCATGACCTGAGCTGAAGGCAGAGACTTAACCCACTGAGCCACCCACGCGCCCCAGAAGACCGCTACATTTCCTAAATAACTTACTCATATTGTGTTCTCATGCTGGATATGCTTTTAGTTAATGGATAAAGCTTGTTACAATAAAAATTTAATAATGGTTTTACAGATGCCTATTTAACAAGTATTTAGTTAGGTTCTACCACGTGCTAGATTGTTATACATTTTAGAGAAATTACAGTGAACAAAACTGTAAATCTTTACTCTCATGATATTTTTTTCTTTTTTCTTTAGTTGGGGAAAATTAGAATATCCACCAAGCATAAAACCCACCAGGTGACAATAAGGGTTTTGAAGAAAACTAAACTGGGATTAGGTGGAGACAGGGACTACCTTATAAAGAGTGGTTAAGGAAGAGCTCTCCAATAAGGGGACATTTAGAGTGCAGCTGAAAGGAGAATGTGAGAAGCAGTGTTTGAAGCTTTCCATGTAGAGGGAACAGCAATACAGAGCCCTAAGTCTGGAGCATGCTTGGTTTGTTTTCAGAACAGCAGAGAGGCTGGTGTGACTCTAGCGTGGGAACAGAGGGAACTGCAGTAGGATCCGAGAAGTAACAGAGACCCAACTGTGTGCGGTTTTGTAAGCCATGGTGACAAGTTGGGGTTTTACTCTTAAGTCATCTGAGAAGCCGCTGGGTGGATTTAAGAAAAGAATGTATGCAGTTTAACTCATGTATTAGAAAAATAAGCATACTAGAAAAAATCACATGCTGTCATCATGGAGATCAGGTGGAAAGGACAAGGGTAAAGACAGGAGATCAGTTGCAAGGTTCTTGGTCACAATGCAAGGGAGAGTTGATGGAGGCTGTGCAAGAGTTGTAGCAATAAAGGTGCCCATGGAATGTACATGGGAAATGAGACAGAGATGAATCAAGGCTGAATGCCACATTTTGGCCCTGCACAATTTAAAAGGCAAAATCGCCATTTTTTGAGTTGAACGAGACTATGAAGATAGCTAGTGTAGTGCAGAAGGGTGGGAGAATAATCAGCTCAGTTTTGACCATGCTAAGTCTGAGACAGCTGTCAGGTGCCCTGGCAGCTGGGCACACAAATCTGAGCTGAGGAGAAGAGTGTGAGCATCATCACAGTGGCACTGATGTTAGAGGCCGTGGGACTGGACGCTAACCGCCAGGGAGGAAGTTAAGATAAAGAGAAAAACCTTTGCTGTAAACCAAGCAGAGTTCTAAATTATTTGTGTTTATTTGCTCATTTAATCTTCTCAACAACCCTGTAAGGTACGAACTTTTCTTTCCCCCTGTTTTACAGATGTGAAACCTGGAATTTAGAGGGCTTATGTAAGAACTTATGTGGCACAGTCAAGATGGACTCCAGAGGCCTTCTGGCTGGTAGAGGGTCTACTTTTAACCACCATATTTTATTGGTCAAGCTTGACATTGAGAGAGCAGCAGAGTTAAGGCACTGACTTAAGTGGCCCTTAGCTGGCAATGACTGGTAGCTGCTCTTTAAAGGACAGCAAACTTTGCCAGGACCAGAGAGTAGAAGAGTTCATTTACCTCCTTAGAAAAAGAACTTACAGTGTGTGATCTTGATCTTATAATTATTAGCTATCCCCAGTGAAGCAGGGCAGAGGTTACCGGGGCTGCCCCACCCCCACGCCATGTGGCATAGGGTAGTCCTCAAGTCAGATGAGACTCGTGCAAGAGGACGTAGAGCTCCATGACCTGAATGTTCCTTACCTACCAGTGCTCCTCTTTGTGTTGGGGCCACTGGGTGGCTAGTCCTTCATAGTTTTTGCATTGGAACCTATTAAGGGGACTCATCCTATCTTCCTTAAGACTCATTTTCTGATCTCAGTTTTCCATTTGGACTGGGATGGGATCGTCCATGTATCAGACACATATTTCTGGTGTGCCTCTTATGAGACGAGTATTGGAGATAGAGGAATGAATAAAACAGAAGCAGTCTGTGCTCCACCAGATGAGCTTTCCTTCTAGTAGAAAGTAAAAGATCATGTCATGTATGCAGACAGATAAATAGAATAATTAACAACTGTGACAAATTCTACAAAGAGAAGAATGAGACAGCTCAAGCAGACAGTAACAGGAAGATCAAGAAAGGATAAATAAGGAAGGTGGGAATGCAAGTTGGTGCAGCCTCTTTGGAAAACAGTGTGGAGATTCCTTAAGAAATTAAAAATAGAGCTTCCCTATGACCCTGCAATTGCATTACTGGGTATTTACCCCAAAGATACAGATGTAGTGAAAAGAAGGGCCGTCTATACCCCAATGTTTATAGCAGCAATGGCCATGGTCGCCAAACTGTGGAAAGAACCAAGATGCCCTTCAACGGACGAATGGATAAGGAAGATATAGTCCATATACACTATGGAGTATTATGCCTCCATCAGAAAGGATGAATACCCGACTTTTGTAGCAACATGGACGGGACTGGAAGAGATTATGCTGAGTGTAATAAGTCAAGCAGAGAGAGTCAATTATCATATGGTTTCACTTATTTGTGGAGCATAACAAATAACATGGAGGACATGGGGAGATGGAGAGGAGAAGGGAGTTGAGGGAAATTGGGGGGGAGATGAACCATGAGAGACTATGGACTCTGAAAAACAATCTGAGGGTTTTGAAGGGGCAGGGGGTGGGAGGTTGGGGGAGCCAGGTGGTGGGTTTTACGGAGGGCACGTATTGCATGGAGCACTCGGTGTGGTGCATAAAAAATGAACCCTGTTACACTGAAAAGAAATAAATTTAAAGAAAAAAGAACTTCTTAGGAAAAAAATAAGGAAGGTGTTGCAAAAAAAAAAAAAAAAAGTGGTATTTAAGCCAATACCTGAAGGAGGAGTAGAAAAAATACATGATAAAAGTAGGGAAGGACATTCCATATAGTGAGGTCAGCAAGGGGTCACAGGCTCTGAGAGTTCAGCAAGCTTTGCTATTTTGGAATAGCTCAGTCAATGTGTTTGGAGGCACGTTTTGAATAAGGGGCTGTGACTTTTTTCTTTTTTTTTTTCTTTTTACAGTAGAATATGAAAATGTGAAAGAAACTAATCTAAAATGACTTAGATATTGCTTTCCTTCTGTAATTCCATTTAGGCAAAAAAGATTACTGCTAATTCAAGAAATCAAGTATTTTTATGGCAGAGCCAATATATTGGTTTTGAAAAGGCCACCAAGACCCTGATCGTGTGTGGTCGCTTGAAGTTAATATGCATTCAGTCTAATTGTTTTGGGAAATGTTCTTCTGGCAATCTCAATAACCAGCTGATGCATAATCAGCTGAATTAGTCTGTAGTTATTGGCCTGCATGAACAGACCATAGCTAATCTTCCATGTCTTACCCCACAGAAAAAAACCACGGCTGGACATTCTTTACGCTTTGGCTCAGTCCTTTTTTAATTGCATGCAATAATAATATCTATTAGTCACTTTCCAAGATGTGTAAGGATCCCAAAGAACTTTCCCATGTAAGAGGGAACAAATGTAGATATGTTCATCGGTGTAATGTTCATTTGCATAAACAGTTAGGTTGGGCTTACCTCTTTGGTTGTCAGAGGTAGGAGTCCAATTTAAACTAAGATTAAAACAACCTGTCTATTTTGTTTGATTCATTTTTTACTGGTTTATAAGTGCAAATGATGAAAAGGGGAAGAATAGAAAAAGTCTCACATAGGATGGATCCAAGAGTTTGAACCCCATCCAGTTCATCTTCTACTCTGTCTGTATATGGGTTTGATTCTTCCTACTCTTTGGGGGTTTGCCCTGCAGTGATTAATTAATACCATGAGATCTTATTGGGCATCTACATATGTAAACACTATTGAACTCTGGACAGAGAGTATTACTCAAGTCAAATCAACTTTATATCAGGGTAGATAGAACTCCATACCCTGTATACCGTTTTATAAAAGATAAAGATAGAATTCAAATTAAAAATACATTTATACATAACCTAATTTCAAATAGCAGTACATTTTATAAAAAGAAGCAATGCCTCATAAAGTATCGGCTGTGCCTTGAGGAGGACAGTGATTTGCTTGCACCGGGGTGGGCAGGGGAGTCTTCTCTGAAGAAGTGATCTTTGAGTTGAGACTAGGAGGAGTAAGTAGAAGCAGAGCTCCTGGATGAGGAACTTTCAGGAAGAAGTCTCACCAAATACAAAGACTGCAAAATGCAGACGATGAGTGATGAGTATATGTGGGGCAGAGATGAGGCTGATAGGAGTGTAGAAAAGCTCTCCCTGGGAAAGTACCTAGATGTGGAATAGTTAAGGATCTATTCTTGAAGACTTGATAGTCCATAGAAAAGGGGGCAGATTTTATTTCAGCTTTAGTAGAAAGTCAATGAAAAATTTGTGGCAAAAACTGAAAGTGTCAGGTTTAATCTTTAAAAATACCTCTCTAGTGGGGAACAGGGTATAAGAGGTCACTCCGGGAAGCAGAGAGGAAGCAGGTAGGAGGTAGACACTCCAGGCCTAATGAGAAGTCACTGTGGTTTGGACCAAGGTGAAAGCCGTGAAGTTAGCAAGAAATCACACTGTTCAGGATATATTTTGATGCATCCATGCAGATAACCACTTGTCTAATGAGGATAAAAAAATAAAACCAGTATTGAAATACTAGGTCAGATGGTAAGAATGAAAGTATTATTCTTGTTCTTGGAGAGCTAAATACCATTCATTTTTCTTAAAACAGTTATCCCTGAGTGCCAGACATGGTGCTAAGCCTTGAGGAGACATAGTTGAATTGCATGTTTTATTCAATTAAAAAAAAAAACTTTTTCTGATAGTTTTATTGGCATAATTACCATATAGCCAAAATAATAAATTGAGGTATAAGATATCAAAGAAGGTGAATGAAAATAGAATATTTCTTTTTTTTTTTTTGGCTGAAGAAAGATTTTCAAGGCTGAATAATTTCCTCTGTTCTCTCTTCATTTCATGTATAGCCATGGGCAAGGAACTCCCAATAAAGCATTTCTATTCCCACAACAGGTTGTAACTTCCTCTGGCATGGCATAAAACTTCATTTCACGTGCCTCAGACAACACTGTTTTCCAAAGCTCAAGCTAATTATATGAGATTTATCTGTGTGGAAACACAGGGATTAAGCAAGCAGGAGAAAGAGGGAGAATTTATTTAGTGGCTGTGTTTAAGAAAGGATAATGAAAACAAGGGTTACACAAAACAAAACCTTCCCCCAAATAAATACCTAACCAGTGAAGGGAATCATGAGCATTCAGTGGCTGCGTTTATCCTGCTCTAACAGAAGCTGCTACCAATAATACAGAAATACAAAATGGGTATTTCTGCCTTAAGCCAGTACAGGAACCTCCATGAACCTTTCCTCTTTGACATACGTGTTGTTAAGCTTGCCGGTTCTAAGTTTTGAATTATTCCTTAGTAGAATTGTTGCAAAAACACCTTATCATTGCACTATGTTAACTTTTCATGGAAAGCAGATTATTAAGAAAAATACTTTAACCTGCAAATAATTACTTATAACTAATTGTTTTGTCTTTAAACTTTAATTCTATTTGTCAAACCCTCCCCACCCAAGAATTAGTTGTTTTCCTCTTATTACCTAATTGCACATTATATCCTGCTCCAATTTTCCCATTACTCAGTTACTTCATCTGAGGAAAAAAAGAGAATGTGAATATTTTATTTCCCTTATTGCATTTAATTTCCTCAATTTGCAGTCTTAATATTTATCTTTTTCTTCATGGAGTTGTTTGTAATATTTATTGTCTATGATGACCCTAATCTTTCAAACATGAGAAGGAAATCTTAAAAGTGCTACATCATAGACATCTATTATTTATTTAGATGGCAAGCCTTTCATAAGAAATCAGGATAAAAACATGGCTGTTTATTGAGGTTAAAGCAAATTTTCAGAATTTAATTAGTATCAACCTTTTCATCTTTATTTAGCATTCTTCTCTCAGAACAGCCAGTTCTTCGAAGTAAAGACATTCTTCCCACTTTGACAAGTAGCTGCACGTAGATTTCAGTATCACCTCGAGTGGACCCTCGGTGTCCTATGGTCTACTTAGGATTTAGGCTTAAAGGGAAACATACAGACTCCAGAGTAGTTTCCCTCCCTTCTAAGGCAGCAGTTCTGATTTGCCAGTTACAGTTCGCTTGAAACACAATTTTGCCTTTGGCGTCTGAAGACGTGGTGTAGGTTCCTGGCCCGAGGACTGGGGTGTGTTCCAAAGTCACTTACTTCTCTGTGGTTTCCAGTAACTCTCCTCTGTAGCTCCTCCTCTCTTAGAATTTCTTTATCTATAAAATATAAAGAAGAAAACCTTATGAAGGTAAATTGTGCAGACCAAATGCGATAAGAGGAAAGAATGCAAAGAGAATGCAGTTAGAAGAAGGCAAAATACATTTGTATGTTAGTGTATGATAAAAATAGACTAAACACATTGAATCTTGGGACTACCATTGGCTGCTGGATCTAGAGTTTCCATACACACAGGCACCCAGAGAGTGGAATCTGACCGGAAGGAGGACAGGACATGGTTGTGAGTTGTGTTTGCATAAGCACAGTTTTTACGCATTAGGTTTCTGGAAGGCATACCTCGGAGAACTTCTTGATAAACTCCCCATGTTCCCCTCTGCCAGTGCCTTCAGGGCCGAGACCAATCTGTTGAGATGGCATTAACAAGCTCCCTTGCATTCTGGCTTGCTATCAAGTTTGGCAGCAGTGCACCTTGGCTTTGTGTTGGTGGGAAAGAGAAGAATGAACTAAGTTGTTCTTCCCCTCCTTCCCTTCCTGCAGAGCCCCTGTAGCTTGGCTCATCTCTTGACCAAAATAACAACTTCTGAGGGGCAATTTCTCCACTCAACTGTCGTTTTTGATCTGGGTTCCATTATACTCCCCCTTGTTCCTCCAGGACTAGAAGTGTTTATTGTCCCCAAGTTTGCCAACACCATGATTCTGTACTATCATTTGTGATGTTCCTACACTCTGCTTATAGGTACTGCATTGGATTGCTCAAATTACCCACTTGGGCTTTTTAGAGGTTTCTGTTTTTGTTTTTGTAATATGTTGCCCTGGACAGGTCGGATAAATGCAGGTTGTTGGAGAGGGGAGTTTGATGTCTTAAACTAGGTCCAGGCTGAGTTGGTTTGTATGTTTTTCTCTTCTCTGGGCACTTTTTTTTTTTTTTTTGGAGAAAAGACAGATATGCAAATAAATATTTCCAAAAGATGATGAAATTGAGGCTACACAGAGACCCTAGCAGCCGGTAACTCTCCAGCCTAAGTGATGGCAGTGATAATGATTTTTTCATCCCTGCCTTGGGTCAGACCTCTGCCGTATGTCACATACCCTATGGCTATAGCCCCCAGTCACTTTCTCAGCTGTCTATCTAGTAAAAACCACTCTCCTATTCACATCATGCAGTGATATTTCTCAGTATCCGGTATAAAATACTATCTTCTTGTCATGATAAATATGGTATTCTCCTATGTTTGGCCCTTGCTCACCGCCCTGGTCTTACCTTGGGCCCTACCTGTATTTATCCATTCAGCAGCGTGAAGTGCTGGTGATTTTCAAGAATACTTTCTGCTGACTATCACCTGTATGTTTTTGCTGCTTCTATTTCCTCTCCCTGGAATTGGAAGCTCGCCTGTCTGATGAATTTTTCTTCACCATCTAATCATAACTCACAAGACATCTGCTTTAGGAAGACTTTTATGAAAATTTCTTCCACCACCCCCATAACTCATCTCACATAAATGTCCCTCTACTATGATCTGTAACACCCCCGTACATTTTATTCTTTATATCTGACACACTGTGTAGTATTTATCCCTTTAGGTATATCTTAAATTGCAAGTCAATGAGCCTGATCCAGCCCGGCATTATCAAGACCTATATCATTAATTAGTCTTTCATTGAATCAGTTGATTGACATATTTAATGAACCACTCTCTTGTAGATAATAGATGAGTTAACTGTTTGATCAACTTAATTAATTGAATTCTTCTCCTTTAACCCTCTAATCTCACCAAACACAACATACTCAGCCTAAATATAGGACAAAAATTCAGGTACCATATTGAAAAGCGTTGCCCTACAGCTCTATTGTGAATCATGGAGTTGAGCTTTTTTTGATGTTTTTTCAGTCATATTTACCCTCTACTTCTTCTATTGTGAGAAACCTGGCCCAGACACATGTTATTTCATTGGGAATGGGCCTAGGCATCTGACTCTAGGAGCTCACACCCTGGCCCCATCATTTATTAGCTGTGGGATATTGGTTGGGCTACTAAATCTCTAAGTTTATTTCTGAATTGATTAATTTGGAATTATCTTAGTATCTGCCTCATCTGTTTTCTTTGAGGATAGCAGTGTGTAAACTGGTGGTGTCAAAATGTAAAACCCATGTAAAAATAAGTAATTTAGGAATCCTAACCCATATTAATATCCATAAATGAATTTTATATGGACTGGAAGACCTAAGTATGACAGTCAAACTTTAATATTTTTAGAAAAAAAAAAGCAGTTTTATGATCCATAGACAGGAAATGACTTTAAAATAAAGACACAATAAGCACAAAGCATAAAGTAAATATTTATAAATTTGAGCATTATTTTAAAAATTTATTTATAAAAGCAAAAAAAAAATTCCCATGACTGGGAACAGATGTTAATAATATAAGTAACTAATAAAACATCAACCTCCAGAATAAAAACAATGCCAACATGATGATACCAAAAAAGTAAGAGTTTAATTACAAGTATGACAGATATAAGAACAGAAATGTAGAAGAGGAAAAAATCTGGCTACAAAAGAAACTTGAAAAAAATGTACTCCATCTCACTAGTAACAAGTGAAATGGCATTTAAACACAATTTAATTGTAATGGGCATCCATCAGATTTGCCAAAATGTCAGCATTTGATAATATCAATTGCTGAAGAATATGCATAATAAGAGAACCCCTTGTACATTCTGTGGAGAACAATTGACCATACTTGGTAAAGTTGAAGAAATTAAACATTTGGCAATAACTAAAATGGTTGAGAATGTTTGTTGCTTACATAACAATTCAGTTCGTAGGTGTGCGTTCTAAAGAAAGTCTTCTACATTTACACATGGGCATTGTGTAATACGTAGATATTATATAGAGAAACATATGTAGTAGTGGGGAAAAAAACAAACAGGGAAAAATGATTAAATAAACTTCAGTATTTTGTCAAAATTGCATAATATTCCATAGTGAAATTGAAGAAATTAGAGCTACACATATCAAAGTGGATGGCTATCATGGCATATACTTGAATGAAACAATTTCTGGGTAACGTGAAGGACAAATGCCATAGATGGAAATGAAAATAAACTAAACATTGCTTTATATCATCTGGGATTAACACATAGAGTCAAAGTATAAAAAACGAAGATATTAATTATTGAATTCTGAATATTACTTACTTGGGATGATGGGGTGAGGACGAGGGAGTGTATCCACAGGATTTTCAGCGGATACTGATTTTCTTGTCAATGTTTTTACTTGATGTGGATGTGAATACAATCTTATTTAAAATAAGTGCAATGACTTCTTGAGGATTTTAGTGAGAATTAAATAGGCTGTCCATGTCACACAGTGAGCATGGTGCTAAGCATATGTAGAGTAGACACTGGAGAAGTGTCAGGTCTCCCTTCTTCCTTCTTTATCTAAAAGTAGGCATCACTTCTGTGTTCTCTTCTCATCTCTCTGTTTTGAAAAGTAGGGAGCATCCAGAAAATGTATGGTCGCCAACACAGAGCCTGGATTCAAATTTCTGACGTCAGTCAAGACTGATCTATTGCCTCGGGTCACACACTTAACCTCTTTGAGTCTTCATTTTCTCCATCTGAACAACAAAAAGAGACATTGTGTTTATGCTGCCAATTTAATTTTATATGAATGGATTCCACATAAAATGTTTAGTAAAAACTTTGGCCTAAAAGAAGAGTTCATTAATATGTCTGTTGGTGTTATCAGCTGGCCAAAAATCACATTACCGGTTAATGACATAGTTAAGCCTACTAAGATTAATAGCTATGATTTATGAGTAATCATTTTGTCATGCACTCTGTAAAATTACATTTTCTAGATAATATCTCATTTAATACTCACAACCTAGAAATTAGATACTCTCCTCATTCAATTTACAAATGCAGAAATAGAGGTCTGGAGCCTAAATGATCCCAGAGGTAAAGTGAAAGAATCCAGATGAAAATCCACATTTTTCTGTTTGATTTCAAAGCCCAGCATATTAATCATTAAGTTCTCCTGTCAGTTTTTAATATTCTTCCTTGGATATCATCTTGCTGCCTCACAGATACACAGTAATGGTGTGAAAATGAAGACTTGGCTCTATTAACTGATCAGTGAAGGCGTTGTTGTGTGAAAGAAGGAAGCGGTGCCTTCATTGCTTTCCCCCTTCTATGAGCGAATGCTCATTTTGTTCCAAATTCATGCTATGTAGAGATGATTACTGATGGAATAGTTGGCCACTGCAGTTTGAATCAACCAGTTAGATCCTGCAGTGCTTTTACATAGAGGTCTCTTTGGTATCAAAGTTTGAAGAAAGTCCATTAAGGAAGTGTAGGTTATTTGGAGAATTAAATATGTTGCACATGATCCTGCTGGCAATTGGTTTGGACTTGACTCTTTTTTAAAATATCTATCAAATACTTTTGGGGTTTGCATAAATAGTCCAGTGAAGAAAAGTCAATGAAACCAGTCACTTGGCATTGTGTCAGTAAATGACCAGCCAATTTTTTAAAACTATAAACCAGTTTGTTCCATGTAGGCAATATTTTTACTTTATGTAAAGAACAACTTACATGCTTCGAAAAAATGGAACGAAATTCTGCAGGAGAGATGTGTGTGCTTGTGCCTTGGAGGGAGGGAGTATGGTGATTCTGTTCATCTGGAATTGCTACATTCAGCATTTCCAAAGTCATATTTCATTAGACTTTATAGAGACACTTGAAGCCACTATCTGCACACTATCAATCTCCCCATCACCCCAAATCACAGAGGTTCTATATCAGAAAAAGCAAAACCATTCTGTATTTGGTTGCTTAAATCTACTTTGAAATTCTCTAGATCACAGTTAAATAATGCCATAAATATTAATAGAGACTGTGTATATTAATAAATCTTTTCATTTTAGTGTGCAAAGGACTAAAATTCAGTCCATAGTAACTTTGAGCTTTGGGCAAGGTGACGAGTTATGTCCCAGTTATCCAGTCTTTGTAATGTCCCTCATCTGGTAGGCTTCACCAGGGTGTGTTCCCCCGCTTAGACTTTCAAAGATAGGTCATGTGACAACATTCCCCTGATTTGTTTTTCCTTTATTTTGGGCTCAAACACATGAAGTTGTTGTAGTCACCCATACCAGTTTTATACTTGGAGCCATTCACTAATGATGCACGCCAATGGCATCAGTGTATGTCTGCCAGCACATAAACCCACACCCAATCCCTGCACCACATGGAGGTTTAAACATTTCATGGCATGATACATTGCCATGCATCTTACTTATCTTCTTATATTTACACTGTCATAGTCCATGAATAATATGTTTTTCTCTCCCCATAGATATAAATCCTTGAGAATATGTATTTTTAATGGTGTTCTTCTCAGAAGCATTTTAGTTATACAACATGGGCTCACAGAATTTATGAATTAAGAGCCCAACAGATAGTTGGTTATATAGAATTTATGAGCTCTTGGTTGGACTTTAATTTGAATGAAGCGGACTCCACAAGTCTCATCAATTTTCAGAGACACATTACTGGTTTTCTTCTGAATAAACCTTAACAACTTATTTGTTGTTGGTTTTGGTTGTTGTGCTTAATAATGAGAATTTTACAGAGAGGCACCCTATGAATCATTTATTCAACAACCTATTATCTTCCAGCCTATTGGCTAAGAGATGAAGACACGGCAACAAACAAGATACAGCCCTTGCAGTTGTGGAACTTAAATATTTGCGGAGAAAGAGGACGTCTGTCAAACAGTGGCATTGTTTTTTTCCTCAACTCCCATGAAACAAGCAGTGAACCCATTACTTTCTGAACAGGAAATGTGTACTGCCTTCATTTATTTATTTATTTATTTGAGAGAGTCATAGATAGCAAGAGAGAGATCACAAGTGGGCAAGGGAGTGAGAATCAGGCTCCCCACGGAGCAAAGAGCCTGACACAGGGCTGGATACCAGCCCCCAGCTCATGACCTGAGCTGAAAGCAGACGCTTAGCCGCCTGAGCCATCCAGGTGCCCCTGTACTGTCTTTAAAGTTATGAATATGAAGTTAGCTTTCAGTGTTCAAAAAGAGATGATAAGCCTTATGTTTTCACAGCCAAGTTAGTAGCTTCATGAAGTAATAATTGAGAAGGGCTGGACTGTTTGTTGTCCATGGTCCTGAATGCATCTAATAGCTACAGAATAGACAGGAACATTGCTATTTATTTGATTGCTGGAATAAATTTGATAACATTTTAGAGTAATTAAATGGATGCCAAAAATGTATATGCAAACATGGCACAGTCATGGCTCTCAAAAAGGTTCTGTATTCATGAGAAAACTTCCCTAGGTCATTACTATATTAATTTTCAAACAATTCTTTTAGTTGTGACCTAAGCATATGCCACTTTAATAGCTGACATGCTAGAATAAAACTAGCTATTGATTATAGGCAAGGGCCATACTGAATAACTTCCTTTGGCTGTCATTTTTGCTACAAGTTTTATTTTCTCTGTAATAAAAAAGAGATATAATAAAATATAAAAAGAGATAATAAAAAGATATAATATATCTTTAAAGATATCTTTATTTTAAATATTAAATATTAAAGATAAAATTAAAGATAAATATTAAAGATAAAAAATTATCTTTAAAGATAATAAAAAGAGATAATAAAAAAAAAGAGATAATAAAAAGAGATGAATGGATAAATCATTTTTTGATCAGTAAGCTTACTTTCTTAACCGGTCAAGTGCAGTAGTATTGGGTATCTATGTTACTTGAGGATTTTATAGGAAGTTACCTAGGCTGTAACTTCAGTGACGAGAATTTTGTTTACCCCCATGGAATCAAGTTTTGAATATATTGTGAATCTGCACTGTAATATGATTTGAAAGTGATGCTTTATTAATTTAACTTTTATTTTTTTAAAAGATTATTTATTTATTTATTTGACAGAGATCACAAGTAGGCAGAGAGGCAGGCAGAGAGAGAGAGAGAGAGAGCAGAGAAAGCAGGCTCCCCACTGAGCAGACAGCCCGATGTGGGGCTCAGTCCCAGGACCCTGAGATCATGACCCAAGCCCAAGACAGAGGCTCAACCCACTGAGCCACCCAGGCACCCCATGAATTTCACTTTTATATTGTTATTTTCAACATAGCCATTAGTTTATATAAGACATATTACATGAGTTATTAAGGCAGCCAAAACTTATGTAAAAAATGCATAAAATGAAACAGGTAATAATGTTGAGATAATGAGCACACATGGAGGCCCATGATGAAATTTTTACATTGGATATAAGTTCCAGAAGTTCCTGGATCACAAAACCTTGACATGAACTTTAAAATATTAATAGGGACAATCTTAAGATTTGTTTAAAAGGAGGCATATTACAGGACTATGTTAGACATTATTTTCTTGAATATTTGCATATTTCTAATAGATGAATATTGATGAAATGCTAAAGTAAATACTGATGAAAATCAAAGTCAAAATATGCTTCCCTTACATTAGCACAATATAAGCAATGTGTGAATGGCTTCTTCGTTGGGAGATGATGATAGTTTTAATGTAGAAAATTGAAAGGAGAATCACTATTCATTGTGTTGGGTTGTTATTTGATGAAAACAAAAAGCATCTCAGAGAATATTAATACTCTTTATTGCAACTTTAGGACCACAAATCTACAAACCTAGTGATTACTGTCTTCATAGTTATTTATCTAAATGAATAAAAGTGAATTGAAGTATCTGCATGAGGAAAGATGTGCTTTCTGTCTTTAATTTTTTTTAAATTTCTTTTCAGCATAACAGAATTTATAGTTTTTGCACCACATCCAATGCTCCATGCAATGCATGCCCTCCATAATACCCACCACCTGGCTCCCCCAACCTCCCACCCCCGCCCCTTCAAAACCCTCAGGTTGTTTTTCAGAGTCCATAGTCTCTCATGGTTCATCTCCCCCTCCAATTTCCTTCTACTCCCTTCTCCTTTCCATCTCCCCATGTCCTCCGTGTTATTTGTTATGCTCCACAAATAGGTGAAACCATATGATAATTGACTCTCTCAGCTTGACTTATTTCACTCAGCATAATCTCCTCCAGTCTTTTTAATTTTTTATAGGAAAAAGAGAAAATGAGAACAGCAAATTTCTCCTCCTTACTGTCCTCTTTCCCAGTGGAGATAAAAACCCTTTCCTCTTTCCATTCATGCTTCAGGCTAAATTCCTCCAAATTACTAGATTGGCATAAAAGAGAATTTAAGCCAATAGTGTCCCTTCTGGAGTATGTTTTGTGGAATTTTAGTCCCCAGATTCTTCAACAGTGGCCCCTCAAGTCAAATCACTAACATTGTGTTTATAAAAATCTTCACTTACCAGGGATATGAATACATTAAAATTTATTAAATAAATTGGACGCCAACAAATGCTCGATGTTGATTTTCAACTATGTATTGAAACAATGGACATAATGGTTTAAAACAAAGGAAATAATATAGATGAAAAATTTCTCAGTTCACTTTTTCACTTTTCATATAATGGTAGTTCTTTTTATTTATTTTTTTTTTAAATTTCTTTTCAGCGTAACAGAATTCATAGTTTTACACCACACCCAGTGCTCCATGCAATGCGTGCCCTCCACAATACCCACCACCAGGCTCCCCCAACCTCCCACCCCCCGCCCCTTCAAAACCCTCAGGTTATTTTTCAGAGTCCATAATGGTAGTTCTTAATCTTATTAAGAACTCTAAATGGGTGAAAGACCTTAATGTGAGACAGGAGTCCATCAAAATTCTAGAGGAGAACATAGGCAGCAATCTCTTCCGCATAGGCCCCAGCAACTTCTTTCAGGATGCGTCTCCAAAGGCAAGGAAAACAAAAGCAAAAGAGAACTTTTGGGATTCATCAAGATAAAAAGCTTCTGCACAGCAAAAGAAACAACAAAACCAAGAGGCAACCTACAGAGTGAGAGAAGACATTTGCAAATGACGTTACAGATAAAGGGTTGGTATCCAAGACCTATCAAGAACTTCTCAACTTCAGCACCCAAAAAAACAAATAATCAAAGTAAACCAATAAAATGAATCAAGTAAAAAAAATGGGCAGAAGACATGAACAGACACTTCTCCAAAGTCATATGAATGGCTAACAGACACATGAAAAAAATGCTCATCATCATTAGCCATCATGGAAATTCAAATCAAAACCACATTAAGATACCACCTTACACCAGTTAGAATGGCCAAAATTGACAAGGCAAGAAATAACAAATGTTGGAGAGACTGGAGAAAGGGGAACCCTCTTACAGTGTTGATGGGAATGCATCCCAGGAATGTAACTAAATATAGTCCTCATATTATGTAAGAATTTGGGCTTCACTATTTTATACTGGGCCCACTATTTTATACTGGCTTTATACAAATGGATTTGTATCTGGGAATGGCTGTATAACACAAATTTAAATTATAAAACCAATAGAAAAATTGATCTGTAAAGAGAATCCTATTTCTTAGTGCTAGGCCTTAACTATAAGTATTGTTGCATTTGTTAATTTGTTTTCCATACTCCTAAATAATTGTAGTGACTAAGTAATATTTTGCAGATATTCTCTTTAGATAGTGAATCTAAAGAGAATATCTGCAAAATATCTAGTGAAGATGTCATTTTAAATCCTGGCTGACATAATATTTTTGTCATAAGGTAAGACAAAAATCAGAAGCTTATTGATTCAGGAATGGAAATGTGTTAATCATAATAGCAAATATAATCTATAGGTATTTATTTGATACCTGAGTACCATATGACTAGGAAGATACATGGAGATATTAATTCCTGCTGTCAAGAAAACTATAGTAAATTAATAAGATAGAATAAATATAGTAATTTTATTTATGTAATTTAATAAGAATATATAAAAATAGTTGATCTTAAAACTTCAGAAAATAAAGATATGTCATAAGGTAGTACACTCTTGGTATAGTAAGGGGCTTCATAGAGTACTCACCAACAGTTTTTCAATTGCTAAGGAGATAAGTCATGTTCAGTTAACTCACAGGCCAAGGAAATCCAGAGATATCCACCTCCACATATGGTTGGACCCAGAAGTTCAAGTAAGGTCTTCAAGAACCTGTGGTTTTTTCCATTTGTTGGCTCTTTTGTCCCCCATTTTTGAGTTTAGCTTCAGGCAAACTCTTTCCACATAATCATAAAGGGATTCCAGTAGCTTATGGCTTATATCCTACCACATTTAGGCTAACCACCAATTAGCAACTCCACAAAAAGACAGCTCCTCTTTCTCAGTAGTTCCAGCAAAATTCTTGGGATTGCATTTATTGCCCCATCTTGGATGATGTATTTAATCTTGACCCAGTTGATAGGACTGATTTGCCAGGTTTGATCAGAAGCCAGTCATGAGAGCTAAAGGATTAATCACCTTCATATGAACCACAGTTGGTCATTGGGAAAAGAATGTTCCCTATGCAACAGAAGACTCTTAACATGAGAAAGAGGAAATGAACATTGAACAGGGAAATATAGAGGCCTACTACTATATGTTAAGTGATTTAATCCTTGAGACCAAGCTCTGAGCTTGTACGTGTTTTCTCCACTTAGAAACTGAAAACCAAAGGTGATAAGCAAGTTTCACAGACTCATAATTCCAATAGATGGTGAATATGAGATTGAAGTTCTGTCTGACTTCAAAGCCTATACCTTAAATGTTATATGACACTGCTTCCATTATCTTTACTTATTTTTCAAATCGTTCTTCTTTTAGTGTAGAATTAGGTTGACAGCAAAATTGAGCAGAAGGTACAGAGATTTTATTTTGTTTTATATTAAAATTTTTTATTTAAAATTCAATTTAATTAATATTTACTATATTATTTATTTATTTATTCATTCATTCATTCATTTATTTATTTATTTGACAGAGATCACAAGCAGGCAGAGAGGCGCAGAGGGAGGGGGGAAGCAGGCTCCCTGCTGAGCAAAGAGCCCGATGTGGGGGTCGATCCCAGAACCCTGAGATCATGACCTGAGCCGAAGGCAGAGGCTTAACCTACTGAGTCACACAGGCACCCCTAATATTTACTACATTATTAGAGGCAGAATTCAGTGATTCATTTATGGCGTACAACACCCAGTGCTCATTACTTCAAGTGTCCGTCTTAATGCCCATCACACTGTTATCCCATGGTTCCACCAACCTCCTGCAGTTTGTTCCATATAGTTAAGAGTCTCTTATGGTTTGCCTCCCTCTCTGTTTTCCTCTTATTTTATTTTTCCTTCCTCTCCTCTATGTTCATCTGACTTGTTTCTTAAATTCTACATATGAGTGAAACCACATAGTATTTGTCTTTCTCTGACTTATTTCACTTAGCATAATATCCTCTAGTTCCATCCATGTCATTGTGAATGGCAAGATTCCATTCTTTTTGATTGCTGAGTCATAGTCCATTATCTATATCTGTATTTGTATCTGCATCTGTCTATATCTGTATATCATATCCTCTTTATCCATTCATTAGTGGATGACCATTTGGGCTCTTTCCACAGTTTGGCATTGTTGATAATGCTTCTACAAATGTGAGGATGCCTGTACCCCTTTGAATCTGTATTTTTCTTAATCCTTTGGGTAAATACCCAGTAGTACAATTGCTGCGTCTTTTTGAGGAACCTCCATACTGTTCTCCAGAATTGCTGCACCAGTTTGGATTCCCATCAACAGTGTGAGAGGGTTCCCCTTTCACTGAATCTTCCCCCACATCTGTTGTTTCCTTTAATTCTAGCCATTAATTTTAGCCATTCTGACTGGCATGAGGTGGTAACTCATTGTGGCTTTGATTTGGATTTCCCTGATGCCAAGTGATGTTGAGCATTTTTTTCATGTGTTTGTTGCCCATTTGGATGTCTTCTTTGGAGAAATGTCTGCTCATGTCTTCTGCCCATTTCTTGACTGGAATTTTGTTGTTGTTGTTGTTATTTCAGTGTTGAGTTTGATTAGTTATTTATAGATCTTGGATACTAACCGTTTATTTGATAAGACATCTGCAAATACCTTCTCCCATTATGTAGATTGTGTTTTAGTTTTCTTGACTATTTGCTTTACTGTGAAAAATCTTTTTATCTTGATGAAGTTCCAAAGGTTCATTTTTGCTTTTGTTTCTCTTGCTTTTGGAGAACTGTCTAGCAAGAAGTTGCTGTACCTGAGGTTAAAGAGATTGGTTCTTGTCTTCTCCTCTAGGATTTCAGTGGATTCCTGTCTCACATGTATCTCTGTCATCCATCTTGAGTTTATTTTTGTGTATGGTATAAGTGGTCCAGTTTCATTTTTCTGCATGTGGCTGCCAATTTTCCCAATACCATTTGTTTAAGAGACTGTCTTTTTTCCATTGGACAGTCTTTTCTGCTTTGTCGATTAGTTGACCATAGAATTGAGGGTCCATTTCTGGGTTCTTTATTCTGTTCCATTGATCTAGATGTCTTTTTTTCTGTCAGTACCATACTGTCTTGATGATTACAGCTTTATGATACAGCTTGAAGTCTGGAATTGTGATGCCTCCAGCTTTGATTTTCTTTCCAACCTTCCTTTGGGTTGTTCAAGGTGTCTTCAGTTCCAAACAAACTCTTTAGGATTATTTGTTCCAGTGCTGTGAAAAATGTTGATGGTATTTTGATAGGGATTACATTGAATGTACAGATTGATTTGTGTAGCATAGATTTTAACAATATTTGTTCTTAGAATCCATGAGCATGGAATGCTTTTCCATGTTTTTTGTGTCTTCCTCAATTTTTTTGGTAAGTGTTCTATAGTTTTAGAGTATATATCCTTTAACTCTTTGGTTAGGTTTATTCCTAAGTGTCTTTTGGTGCAGTTGTAAATGGGATCAATTGCTTGATTTCTCTTTCTTCTTCCTCATTGCTAGTGTATAGAAATTCACCTGACTTCTGTACATTGGTTTTGTGTCCTGTCACGTTGCTGAATTCCTGTATTAGTTCTAGCAATTTTCTGCTGGAGTCTTTCATGTCATCTATGGAGTATCATGTCATCTACGGAGAGTGAAAGTTTGACTTCTGGGCTAATCTGGATCCCCAGGAGGCTGGGACTTCCAGTACTATGTTGAACAACAATGGTGAGAATGGACATCCCTGCTGTGTACAGAGATTTTATATATACTCCCTTCCCCGACATGTGCACAGCCTCCCCCATTTCCATTATCAACCTCCTCCAGTAGAGTGATACATTTGTTACAGTTGATGAACCTACACTGACACGTTATTATTACCACATTACACATTAGTATCACCCGAAGTCTATAGTTTACATTAAGATTCATTTTTTATTTGATAGTTTTGACAAATGTATAATGGTATATATCCACCATTATAGCATTGTGTAGAGCACTTTCACTGTCCTAAAACATTCTTTCTGCTGTATTTAACCCTTCCTCCCCTAACCCTTGGCAACCATGGATCTTTCCACTGTCTGCATAGTTTTGTCCAGAATGTCATGCAGTTGGAATCATACTCTATGTTCTCTTTTCAGATTGGCTCCTTTTGCTTATTAATATATATTGACACTTTCTCCATGTCTTTTAATGGCTTAATAGTTCATTTCTTTTTAATACTGAATAATGCTCCATTATCCAGATATACCACAGTTTACTTATCCATTCATCTACTAAGTTGGCTGAATTCTAAGTTTTGGCCATTATGAATAGAGGTGTTATAAACTTCCCTAGGCAGGTTTTTGGGTAGACACACGCATTCAATTCCTTAGAGTAAACACCAGGGTATATGATTGCTGAGTGGTATGGAAAGTGTATGTTTAGTTTTAGAAGAAACCATCAAATTACCTTCCAAAGTAGCTGTGCCATTTCACATTGCAACTAACAATGAAGGGAATCCCTGTTGCTCCATATCTTTGCCAGCATTTAGTGTTGTTAGTGTTTTGGATTTTCATTATTCTAACAGATGTGTAGTGGCATCTTGTTCTTATACTTAGAACACCAGGTACAAGTCAGAGCACCTTTTCTCTATACTTTATTCTGCTCATTCTATCCTGTTTTAGGATTTTTCAGATTCTGTATAGAATTGTGGGGCCCTGCAGTAAAATACATTGCAACAGCGAGTAGCTTATCTTCTTATTTTTGTTCTCAAAGAGAGTTCCTTGACTGTGAATATCCTGAACATGGAAATATTGCTTTGTTTGACTCTGCATTCTTGCCTCATAGACTGTCTATCATATGGTAGACATTATTAACAATGTTTAGCAAAAATAAAATTATAACATTTCTGATCCCATGAAGGTAGAAGTTAAAATGTATTTCAAACCTGGGCACATCCCTTAGAGACCTGCCTTTCATTTCAATATGTCTTTGGTCAAGAGGCTGACTCTTTAGGATGTTAATTCCTTTATCTATAAAAGTGGGATAATAATATCTACTTTTGATGGTTATTTCATAGAAATTGAGATGATGTATGTAAAGCATTGTTTCTGACACACAGAAAGTATGCACTAAATGACAATTATTAGTAGTATAAATTATTCCATGGCCCTTGAAATAGTGCTACAAAAAAATTTATATATTCCACAAAAACTGCAATAAAATTGTTGATATAGCCCTGCATAAACTTAGGCATACAGCACATACCCAAGACTTACCTGTCTGTGTGTCTGAATGTTAAAATCCATGAAATTTCTACAATTCAGTCAGTCTGGATTTGTAACACAAACTGATTTGATAAGGGTGAGATGCTGAAACTATTTTGTGAATAATTCCTATCTGCCAGTTCATCTGTGAAAAAAATTTTACTTGATTAAAACCTTTATATCTTAAAACTTATTGTTTGTATATTCTTAAAATTCTCAGTTACATCAAGAAAGGCTGCTTTGTTTCACAAATCAGCTTTCACCATTATTATTAACTTCTTCTCAAAAATATTTTCCATCATGTATCAACATAAGATTATTTAAAATGTTGCTATATTACTATAGTGATTAATTCTGTCAAAATTCTATTCAAGTATTAAGTTAGTTGAGAGATTTTTCAATTCATGTGACAGAAACCCAATTGAAATTGAGTTAAGGTGGGGGAAAGAAGGGAGGCAGGAAGAGATGAGGAGAGGGATAGGGAAAAGGAGGGAGATTTATTGGTTTATATAATCAAAAAGTTCAAGTCTTTTAGAAAAGCTAGATCAAGGGATACAATTGCTGCCATTTCTTAATCTCAGTTTTCTTTGCTTCATTTGTCTCAGGATCAGGCTGTCTATCCCTTTGGGATGGTAAAATGTGTAGCATCATCTCCAGTTTTGTATTCTACCTGTTAAGTAACCTCAGTGGAAGTGAGCTTCACTTAAATTTCCATTAGAAGTCCCGGGATGATATTGGCCTACCTTGACCAAATGCCTTTCCTGGAGCTAGTCACAGAGGCTGGGGTAGATACACTGTACAGATAGGCCACACCTAGGTTCTTTTCCTCTTCTAGAACTAGGAGATAGAGTCAACCTGAATTGAACCACATGGACCCAGAATGGAGAAGTGGTAGTTCTCAAACCTAATGTGAGGAATGTGAGTGCTCTTAGTTTAAAAAACTTAATTGATGTTGGCAAAATACATAGGATGGCTTTTGTACACATTCTTAAATTTTTCTCATTCTGTAATAAAAAATATAGTGTTTTGCTATGATAATGGTAGGAAGATTAGAAATCCTGCCATTTCTGTGCAGAAGCTTTTGATCTTGATTAAATCACAAAATAAAGAGGCAACCCACGGAATGGGAGAAGATATTTGCAAATGACAGTACAGACAAAAGGTTGATATCCAGGATCTATAAAGAACTTCTCAAACTCAACACATACAAAACAGATAATCATGTCAAAAAATGGGCAGAAGACATGAACAGACACTTCTCCAATGAAGACATACAAATGGCTATCAGACACATGAAAAAATGT
>PISX010017291.1:0-43799 GCA_004024625.1 Mellivora capensis | reverse complement strand
GAATGTTTATAGCAGCAATGTCTACAATAGCCAAACTATGGAAAGAACCTAGATGTCCATCAACAGATGAATGGATAAAGAAGATGTGGTATATATACACGATGGAATACTATGCAGCCATCAAAAGAAATGAAATCTTGCCATTTGCAATGACATGGATGGAACTAGAGGGTATCATGCTTAGTGAAATAAGTCAATCAGAGAAATACAACTATCATATGATCTCCCTGATATGAGGAAGTGGAGATGCAACATGGGGGGGTGGGGAGGTAGGAAAAGAAGAAAAGAAACAAGATGGGATCGGAGGGAGACAAATAAGTGACTCTTAATGTCACAAAACAAACTGAGGGTTGCTGGGGGGAGGGGGGTCGAGAAAGGGGGGTGGGGTAATGGACATTGGGGAGGGTATGTGCTATGGTTAGTGCTGTGAAGTGTGTAAACCTGGCGATTCACAGACATGTACCCCTGGGGGTAAAAATACATTATACGGTTATAAAAAATTTAAAAAAATAAAAATAAAATAAAATAAATCCCACCATTTATGACAACATGAACCCTGAGGGCATTATGCTAACTAAAGTAGGTCAGAGAAAGATAAATAACTTATGTGTGGAATCTAAAAATGTTGAACTTTAAGAAGCACAGAACGGGTTTGGTGATTGCCAAGGCTGAGGAAAGGTGAAATGGGGGAAATGTGTGATGTTGTTCAAAGTGTATAAACTTCCAGTTATAAAAGGACTAAGTTCTGTAGGTTGAATGTATTTCATGGTGACTATAATTAACAATACCACATTATATACTTGAAATCTGCAGAGATTAGATCTCAAATATTCTTAGTGTACACACAAAAAATTCTAGTGATGTGAGGTGATGGATGTGTTACTAATTTTATTGTGGTAATTGTTTCACAATGTATATGTATCAAATCATCATGTAAACTTACAGAAAGCTATATGTCAATTACATCTCAATAAAGCAGAGGTAAAAGAATTTAAAGAGAATCATGAACAACCTTGAATTTCAAATCCTTAAAAAAAAATAAATAAAGGTGTAGAGTTCGGGAGTCAGGTCTAAATCCAGGCTATCTCCCTTTCTTTGGATAATTTATTTAACCTTTCCTGCCCTGGTTTCATATACTGAGTGGAAGCATTTATAAAAGAATTGCTGTAAGAATTAAAATCATGAATATCGAGGGCCTGTCAGAGAGTAAGTGGTCATTGCTTCTGTATTCCCAGACTTAGGAAACCTTGCTTGGTATATTGTTGGACTTGACAAAAACTAATAAATGGATGGATAGATGGGTGGATGGAATGGATAAATGGATGAATGGATGGATGAATGAGTGAATGAATGAACGAACGAACAATGGGAATGGTCCAACAGAGAGGAATCTAAAATGCTCTACATAGTAAATCCCAATATACAAATGCAGGATTATAAACAATGCAGATCTTTGGATACTTCCCCATAGACATTTTCTTCTCTTGGCTCCTTGACTCCACCCTCTCCTGGCTCCTGTCCTTCCTCACTGCTGGCACCATCTCAGGGTGCAGAGGAAGAGGAGCTGGAAGAAATTAGAGTACATAGACAAAGAAGAACAAGAGGATCAATCTCGAAGAGATTGAGATGGTGCCAGCAGTGAGGTAGAAGACAGTTTGTTGCCAATAGAAATCACAAACATTTTCACATTACATTGGAGTTGTTCCAGATATTTGAAGATATCATTTACTTTTTTACTACTTTGAAATTACAGTCATAATTTCTCAGAGCTTGGGTTGTTAGTTTAACCCCTCTTCCTACTAGACCTGTTATTGAATATATTAATACAGGAGCATGTGATATTACTCATCACAAATTTTTTTAAGATTTTATTTATTTAGGGGTACCTGGGTGGCTCAGTGGGTTAAAGCCTCTGCCTTCGGCTCAGGTCATGATCCCAGGGTCCTGGGATCGAGCCCCACATCAGGGTCTCTGCTCGGCAGGGAGCCCGCTTCCCTTCCTCTCTCTGCCTGCCTCTCTGCCTCCTTGTGATCTCTCTCTCTCTCTCTGTGTCAAATAAATAAATAAATAAATAAAATCTTTTTTAAAAGATATTTTATTTATTCATTTGACAGACAGAGAGAGGCCTCAACCCACTGAGCCACGCAGGCACCCCCTACTCATCACAATTTTTAAAAACTTGTTTATATTTTAATGTAGTTTCCTGTGTAATCATATGCATTTTATGTTATGCATGTAAAAACATCATTGTAAGAAAAAGTCTAGTGGGGGCGCCTGGGTGGCTCAGTGGGTTAGGGCCTCTGCCTTCGGCTCAGGTCATGATCCCAGAGTCCTGGGATCGAGCCCCACATCGGGCTGTCTGCTCAGCAGGGAGCCTGCCTCCTCCTCTTTCTCTCTGCCTGCTTCTCTGCCTACTTGTGAACTCTGTCAAATAAATAAATAAAATCTTTAAAAAAAAAAAAGTCTAGTGGCCTCACTAGATTCCAAAGGGGTCCCTGGCATAAGAAAAGTGAATCACTCTTGATCTAAGTGATAAGTCCTAAATTTCTATCTTCAGTTCTGAGTTGGCTTTAATGGCAGCCTCAAGAATTCAGTTGCCTCCTTGACCCCTCCATCATGGGTGTCCAGAAAGCATCTCAACATCAGACACAGAGAAATAAGCTCAGGGGTTCCATCCTTAGCTACTCTTCCAGTCCCCCCTTCAAATCGCTGGAACTCCAGGACCACCACCTCCAGAACAGCCCCTGAAATTCTCTAGTCAATGAGCTTCAGGAAAAAATAACAAGCCAGATGTCTTCCAGAAAAGATTTTATTTATTTATTTGACAGACAGAGATCACAAGTAGGCAGAGAGGCAGGCAGCGGGGGGGTGAGGGGGGAGTAGGCTCCCTGCTGAGCAGAGAGCCTGACACGGGGCTCGATCCCAGGACCCCGGGATCATGACCTGAGCCAAAGGCAGAGGTTTTAACCCACTGAGCCACCCAGGAGCCCCGCAAGTTGATTCTTATTTTGAAGAAAGGAGCACAAAAGGATTGGAATAGCTAGGAGGAGCCTTTTCAGAAAATTTCCAAACCAGAAACTTCCCTTAATAGTTACTAGGGATGAATTCTATCCCCACCCCCCCTCCCTAGAGTTGAAAATTCTTATTGTCCATCCTTGTGAGGTCTACCCTAGGGTAGGACAAATCAGGGTTGGTGGGGCAGAGTGGAGGATAAAAAACAAACAGATCCTTTAAAATGGGTTTATCCACACCCATCCAGTAGGACTCACAAAGAATTCTCAAAGGGTAAAAGGCACAGGTGAGCTGGGGAGTGAAACTGGCATCTGGCCCTCCCCTAAGATCCACCAGGGAGGAGGCACAGGAAAGTGTAGAGATCACTTTCAACTCCAACGGTGGCTCCAACGGTGGCACAGAGAACCAAATTTCCTTTCCTTAAATGGTTTTCTTTGTGTAACTCAACAAGTGTGTGATGGGCTCATATTCTGAAATAGTCCCATGACCTATTTGTATGTTTAGCCTTAAAGGTCACTCTGGTTTGGGATTAATCGTTGACTATGAGCTCATTGAACAAGTATTTTGTGAGGGGAGGGAAACTAACATTTACTGAGTGTGTGTCCCATTCCAGGCACAATGCTGGAGGTTTTTAATGTGTGATATCATTTAATCCTCAATGAAATGTCAGATCTCTTGGGATTAATACTGGACCATTGGCTCATGTTCACCCTGCATGTCTACATGATGAGAACTCATGTTTCTACCTTCAGCATGGCTTCTAAGGGCACATCCAAACTCACTCAAACTTCCCTCTCTACTTCTCTGCTCACATCCCTTATGAGAATCCCAAACATTGCCAGGACTTTCCATGCCCTCCCCAGGTCACCCCACAAAACTGCTAATCTCTAAGGTGGCTTTTCTAAGTAAATGATAGCCAGATTACCTTTAAGGGCTCCATATTTTTTCCACATTGCTACTATCCTTCACCCTAATCACCAAAGGCTAGCCTAACTCTCCAAACCCGTGCAACTGGTGTCCCAGCTTCCAGTCTGGCCTCTTCACAGATCCATTCTCCCTCACTCAGAATATCCCAGTGGCTTCTCATAGTTTCTTAGAAGAGAATGCAGTTGTCTTAAGGGGAAGCCCCAGACTTTGGCTTTATTTTCTGCCACTCTAGCCACAAAGGCTTTGCAGATTCCAGATTCCATCTCATGTCAGGATCTTAACCTCCTCCACACCCATAAAGTAGTCTTTAGATTTTTTGCAACTTAATACTTTACAGCGAGGTCCTGTCATTTGCTCTTAGACTCTGATACCGGCTGTAGCTTTCAGGTTAAGTCCAAAGACGTTTTAATTTGGACACCCCATTTTAAACCTTGATTTATACTTCATGTACATGCTTTCAAACGCACCCACAAACAGGATGATATACAATTATTGTTCACTAAATTACTCTTTTAAAATGTAACTTGCAGAATCCTTTTATATTGATTCTTATAGATATGCTTTATTCTTTCTGATGCTTACTCTCTCCTGGAATGAATGTACCATAATTCACAGTTTCCCCTATGAGCTGTTCTAATGTTTTTCTTTTATTAATGCTACAATGAACATCTTTGTACATGTGTCCCTGAAAACTTGAGTATTTCTGTAAGTCAGTTTCCTACAAGTGGAATGCTGGAGCATATATGAAATGAGCATTTTAAATGTTCATCTCTTTTGTCTAGCTGTCCTGAACCCAGGTATTAGAGAGCATGTGGTCTCTTGTGCTTTGTAACAGGAGAGGGAAAACTTAAAACGAAAATGCCCAGGCAGCAACTGGAGACCAAAACAGGGCTAGGATGGGAGGAAGGGGCAAGAGAGGGCGATTTGAAAGCCTCCTGGTGGTGGTGAGAGAGTGAATCCTCTGAGACTACTCTGGAGGAGCAGCACCCTCCAAGGTTGGGAGGGGAAGAGAAGCACCAGTGGAAGTGAAGAGAACCCAGCAGAGTGTCCAGCAGAAGCAGCACCATCAGTAGAGCCAGGGATCAGGTAAGTTAAGGAGCATGAGACCTGAAGAAAGTTGCTTGCATATGGCAAGGAGGGTTTTCCATAGTGTGGTTTCTGAAATTCTTTTTTTTCTCTATGCCTCAATTTACTTTTTTTTAAGTTTTTATTTAAATACCAGTAAGTTAAAATACAGTGTAATAATTAGTTTCAGGTGTACAATATAGTGATGGTCTGGATTCTAATCAAGGATGTATCTGAGTTCCTGAAACCAGTACCATTTATTGGCTGTTTGTGCCTAAAGCCCTCTAGACCACCTCTGAGACAGAGAGGTCAAGGACCCACCATCACACAGCAGTGAGGGGTTAAGACCTCACCTGAGCCGGTGTTCCCTGGACACAGATTGCTGACTGTGTCCCCTGAACTAGCTCAGAAGATCCCAGCTCCAAAAGTATTGAGTTAGCTAGTCTTCCCCACCCATATGAAGGGTGGAAGCCCTTATTACCCTGAACCTCCTGAACCTTTCCACGTGGGGCTCAGTTCCCGCCCAGCCTGACCACCCACAAAGACCACGCCCACCAGACACACCCACTCCAGGCCACACCCACAGCCGGCAGTGGGGAGGGAACCCATCCCAGCAAGCAGGTGAGCCAGGCTCACCTGGACGCCTGACCAGTTCACTCACTTGTGTCACTTCCGGAGCTGCTCTCTTTGATGACACTACTGTTGTCTGAGTGAGCAGGTGAAGAGAAAAAGCAATGGGTGGGGGTGGGACTTCAGAGTGTCTACAGGGGCTGAACATTTAGCTTTGTCACTTATTAGCCAAGTAATGTGGACCCAGTTATTTGATGCCTCTGAGCCTTCGTTTCCTTGTCTGAAAAGAGAGGAAAATAATAGAACCTGTCTTGGGGTTATTGTGAGGATTAAATGAGGTAATATATGTGGTGAGCTTAGGAAAATGCTTTTTATAGATGAATGAAAGCTGGGAGCGGGCTAGCGGGACCCGGGACCGGATGGAAAGGCAGGGTGGTACAGAGGCTCAGAGCACGGACTCTGGATGTGGTCTGTCTGGTTTGAGCCCTGCTCTAACAGGGAACTAGCACTCTGTCTAATCCACCTGTACGTCAGCTGCCTCAACGATGAAACGGGATGAGGGCAACACCACAGACTACTGTGAGGAGCCAGTAGGCAGGGGCGTTGAGAGCCATGGCTGGCCCAGGACACCACGAAAGCATTTGCCATCCTTCAGCATTCTCCCTCCAGCTGTTAGTAGAGGAGCTAGTGCCTGATGGGCATCCTGCTTACTCAAAGGCATGATGAATTAATTCTCTAAGAATTATCTGAAAATGTCTTCTTTTGAGTTCCTTATTTTGCACATTCATTCAGAACATGAACTTAATTCTTACTAGGTTACGTGAAGTAAGTCAGACAAAGAAAGACAAAGACCCTATGATTTCACTTATATGTGGAATCTAAAAAACAAAACAAATACGTTTAAAAAATAAATAAATAAATAAATAAATACACCAAAAACCTACCCATACAGCCAGAGAACAAACTGGCAGTGGCCAGGGGGAGCAGGAAGAGGAGTGGGAGATACAGCTTCCAGTTGTCCAAAAAAAAAAAAAAAAAAGTCCTGATTTCTTAAAAAAGTACTACCTTTGTCTGTTATTAAGAATTCTTTCCTCGGGGCGCCTGGGTGGCTCAGTGGGTTAAACCTCTACCTTCAGCTCAGGTCATGATCCCAGGGTCCTGGGATCGAGCCCCACATCGGGGTCTCTGCTCCGCGGAGAGCCTGCTTCCTCCTCTCTCTCCCTGCCTGCCTCTCTTGCCTACTTGTAATCTCTGCCTGCCAAATAAATAAATAAAATCTTTAAAAAAAAAAAAAAGAATTCTTTCCTCACTGGTGAAAAACTTCCAGAGTTCTCCGCCTAATTAGTTCTAGGCTCTGAGGGGAAAAAATTGGAAACACAGTCTTCGCACTCAAGGCAGAGGACATAAGGTATGTACATAATCACTGCAAAGAGCACGGAGCTCTGGGTGTGGTACCACCTCGCTATCTTGTTTAATTCCCACAGCCACAAATAAACCTCAACCTGCCATAGAGGAATGGGTGATACAAATGAAATTAAATGAGCGACAAGCACGTGTAAGTTGTAAAATTCTCCCTTTGCCCCCTTTTAGCTTGGAAAGATTTAGGTGTCCAGATCTCTGCATGCAGGCTTTCTTTTTGTTCCTTCCATTAATCTTGCTTTGGTTCTCTATATACAGAGCAAGAGTGCTGCCCTGTATAAATCATTTAAGGTTGTAGAGCCTTGCTTCAGTGTAAAATGAAAATGCATTGGGGGGTGGTGAAACTTGGAGGTGTGTAGCTAGGTGGGCTAACCTGGGAAGTGGGCAGATCCCAGGAGTCTGGCTTATGTCACCTAGGAAACCAGGAAGCATAACAGAGAAGGCATCCCTTGAAGGAGAAGCTTGAAGGGTAGGGGGAGCTTGGCCTGGTGAATTGGATGGGGAGAATGAGGGGGCAGGGGTGAGAAGGTGGGACGTGATGTTCCCTACAGAGAAGCTGAATTCGCAAAGCAGAGTGAGAAAGCTTAGCACGTTCTAGAGGCCAAGGGGAGTTCAGCATTGCTGAACCAAATCACGCTGGAGAATTAAAAGATAATGGAAAGTGGCAGGCAAGGACCAAGGTCTTCCTTACCGGGTTCAGGTGTCTTTTTCGGTGAGCAATGGGGAGCCACTGAAGAATATTGAGCATGAGAGTGACATGATTAAATGTGTGTGTATGAAATACTTGGGCAGTCATGTGAAGATGAACTAGACAAATAAGAATGAGAGGCAAGGGACGCCTGGGTGGCTCAGTTGGTTAAGCAGCTGCCTTCGGCTCAGGTCATGATCCCAGTGTCCTGGGATCGAGTCCCACATCGGGCTCCTTACTCGACAGGAAGCCTGCTTCTCCCTCTGCCTCTGCCTGCCACTCTTGTCTTCCTGTGCTCGCTCTCTTGCTCTCTCTCTCTCTCTCTCTCTGACAAATAAATAAATAAAATCTTTAAAAAAAAAAAAAGAATGAGAGGCAAGACGTTGGCAAGGAAACTATAGCTATGATTGAGGTGAGTATCTGAACAGGGCAGATGCTGAAGGATGGAAAGAAAGTAGGGATGGAGAGGGAAAACTGGTGATTGGCTGGGTGTGAGACGTGAGAGCAAGTTTTAACCGACTAAACTCTCCCTCAAGGTTCTGACTTGGGAAGCAGGGGGAAGGGCAATGCCATGCACAGGTGATGGGAAAACAGGAACGGGAACCTGTTTGGGGGGTTGATGTCAGTTTTAGTCACATTGGGCTGGAAGCACCTGTGGGAGCGTCAGGTGGAGATGTCCAATGGGCAGTTTCCAAATATGGGTGTGGAGCATCTGCCACCTGTAAAATTGGACTTCATCAGTGTCCTTCCCTCCTTTCCTCCTACCCTCTCCCTACAGGTTCTTATGGGGTTGTGGATTCTTGAGAATGATGAGAGCTCCAGACCCTTTATTCAGGAAAATACATATGGACATGTGTAGAAGAGACACCTGTTCTCTCCCTGGGCATCTCCTTTACTCTCACACGACTACCAAGCCATGGGCTTCTACCCCACACCGGGCAATTCTGTGACACCAGTTGGGTGTCCCGCAATTTAACTCAGTTCTGACACCATCTGTCTGGAGATAGCAGCAGATCCCACAGATTAAGGACTCAGTCCCACAAGACCCTCCATCTCCACCCCCGCCCCCCACACACACATTCCAGACACCAGTCTCAAGTCCAGGTTGTCACCTGTGCCTCTGACCCATTGGCTCTAAATCAGAGGCTTCCACAAACCCCTCACCAGGTTCAGTTAACTTGCTAGAAGGCTCACAGCGCTCAGGAAAACAGTTTACTTACTATTTACCAGTTTATGGGGAAGGAGAGGATAATGGATATAAGAGGAATCTCCAGAGAGAAGAAAGGCATAGAGAAAGGTCAGTGGGAGGGGGAGAAGAGCCCCCATGCCCTGCCTACACACACTACTCTCCCCACATGTCCATATGTCCACTAGCCCAGAAGCCTTCTGAATCCCATACTACCGAGATCTTTATAGAGGCATGATTGTGTGCATGACTAATCCATAGCTCCGTTTTTGACCCCTGTCCCCTCTCTGCAGAATGGGAATTGGAGCTGAAAATTCCAAGCTTCTAATCATGTTCAAGTCTTTCTGGTGACTGGCCCCCATCCAGGAGCCGTCCAGGAGTCCATCCGGAGTCACCTCAATAGAACAAAAGATGACCCTAGTGCTCTTATCGTTTAGGGATTTACATGGGTTTGGGGGAGCTCTGTGCCAAGAACAGGGAACAATATCCCAACAGCATATTTTTAATTTAAGTCACAGTATCCCAGCATACATGCTAAAGGAGAGCCTTTGCATGGATCTTATCGGCGAAACTGAGTCACACACCCATGGCAGAGTGAAAGGAAGCCCTTGGGACACTCCAAGTGTAGAAGAAGGGGAGCCACAAAGGCAACTAAGGGGGAGTGGCTGAAAGAGGAGGCACAAGAGGGACCCCGGAGGGACAAAGTGTGTGGCCACTGCGACCAGGGTGGGCCAGGATCCAGCATCACCAGCACCAGCACTGCCAAGGTTTTATGGGCTTCCCAGGAGGAGTCGCTGCTGGCATCGGTGAAGATTCTGTAGTGTGATGAGTGAGGCACAAGGAACGCCCGCAGATCAAGTAGGTTTAATGAGTGCAGACTTTTCTCCCAGCTCCGGTCTGGTGAGATCTGAGGTCATCATTCACAGATCGCCGCGGAGCCCCCTGCTCCCCGTAAGCAGTCATCACTGTGTCTTTCAACAGTTCTCGTCTCTTAGGAATTGAACGTCGGGGAAGGTGTGACTACTTTGAAGAAAGAGTAAGGAAACAGAGAGCGGTGAGTGGAGGAGGAAAACAAAAGCTACGGAGAGATGTGAGTCACAGAGGGAATCACTGACTCGGGAATTATATGACAATCTGTGCATACATGAGTAGGTTTCCCTTAAGGACTAAAGCCTGAGTTATCTGCTCTCCTATTCTATATGCACAGTCAGGAATTAATAAACATGCTGGGAGTGTCATCGCACTTACAAGGCAATATACAAAGATCTCTTTCCTCTCAGCATTTGGTTTGCAAACTAATTGAAGGAGAAAAAAAACTTACTGTGCTTCAAGATAGACATGCACTTAAATAATCCATGTCTGCAGCGAGGCTAATTCACCCCACATGTACACAGCAAGGTTTATCCCTGAAAGATCCATGATAAGGGCAGCAAGGAAACAATTCTGAAGAATGAGAGAGAGAGAGAGAGAGCGAGAGCGAGAGCGCGCCAGCCTAGTTATCTAGAAGGGTGTGAAAACAGCCTTGGTGTCTTGCTTCTTGGAATTCATGCTTCCTGCGTACACATTACTAATTCTTCCTGGAAACACAAGGAAGAGTCTTTTTTTCCCTGCGATGTCACTGAGGGCATCAAGTAAATGCTCTGGGCGTCTACACGGCCAGCCTTCCCTCCAGGGCCAGCTCATGATCTCAATGTTCACTCCACACACAGACCCACGTGGAGGGAGTCTTAGGGCCTCAGCAGAACTTCTTTACTCAAGACCGCAGGATTTCTTTGCAGTTATAAAATCCTAGGAATAATCTGTTGATTGATTTATAATTACTTATCATTCTATTCTTTTTTTTAAGATTTTATTTATTTATTTGACAGAGAGAGATCACAAGTAGGCAGAGACGCAGGCAGAGAGAGAGAGAGAGAGGAGGAAGCAGGCTCCCCGCCGACCAGAGAGCCATATGCGGGACTGGATCCCAGGACCCCGAGATCATTACCCGAGCCGAAGGCAGAGGCTTAACTCACTGAGCCACTCAGGCGCCCTTTATCATTCTATTCTTAATTCTAGGACAAGAACAGTCAACACTTCAATAGCCCTTAGCTACGTGCTAAGAATGAGTCTGTGTGCTTTCCACATAAACTCACTCAATCTTTATAACATGAGAACAGAGAGACTGGCTGAGTCACTGCCCAAGGTCACACAGCTAATAAGTAACAGAGCTGAAATTGAAGCCAGGTACCTGTTCCTAACCACCACCACCTCATTCTAGTCTGTATGCTTACCACACAGAAAATGCAAGAGTGAAATAAGAAACAACCACATTCCCACCAGTCAGAACTGACTACCAACATTTAATCCAATTCATGCTATGACATTTCTTTTTTGAAGAGTCAAAATAGTGCCTACAGACAACTCTTGTCAAGGACCCCTGGGCCACTGGCCCATCCTTCCTCCTCGTGCTCTGTAATTATTGTCACAAATATAACTCATCTTCTTCCAACCCGATTGGTTGGTGCCACTGGCACTTACAGGTAAAACAGTGCCCTTTACTGTCACCTGACTGTTGCCTGCCTCCTGTTTAAGGAACATGACACTGGCCCCCACCTCCCAAAATCCCACCCTTGTTTACTGCACTCAAATGCCATTACCAAACCAAAGACTGAGATAAAACTGAAGTACGGTGACTAATAGGACTCCATCTGGAGAACAGGTTTTAATGTTCAGGTGGATTATGTGGCAGAATAATCCCTCGGGCAGGAGCGGGGAGGAGCAAGGATCACTTCTACAAGGGGCTTCAAGAGCCGGACTTCCATCTCTGCCCCCAGGACTACCCACCACAGACTCCATCTCGGGCAACAGCGACTACATCCAGGAGCTCAGGCCAAGTTCTTGGCATGATCTTCAGCTCTTTCTCCTGAATTTCCTGTCCCACAGTTCAGGTCAGAGGTCTTTGTCTTGTCCCCTGATGACTTCCAGGTGTCTAGAAGAGTACCTAGCTCCTGGTAAGCTCTCAGTACCTATTTGTGAGGGAACTGAAGGTGCTAAAGGCAGACAGGAAACACCAGGGGAGTTGAGGGGGAAGCCCAAGTCTTTAAGGCAGACAGGCTAGGTTGGATTGAGTCTGGGAAAAACCTAACCTTATGTGTAGTGTGGACACACATTACATATCCTTACATCAGACCTCGCCCATGCTCACCAATACCCCTGGTGTTCCCCTGGCTCAAAACAGTCTTGTGAAGTGAATATACCCATTTTACAGGCTGTTAGATATAAGATATAAGCCCTGTATTTTCTAAAAAGCAATCAATATCCATGCTACCAACTTGGGATTTTTGAACAATTAAGAAAATATGTGCCAAATATTAAGTGTATGCCAGGTACTGTTGTAGGTGTTGCAGCTGCATCAACGAGCAAAACAAAAATCTCTGCCCTCATGGAGCTTGCAGCCCAGCCAGGGAAGCAGGTAATCAGTGTAGTCAATAGCATGTTGCAGTGTTTTAAAAGGGGTGAAGGACAAGGAATTTTTATTCTGCAATCAGAATAATGATCATTAAAAAAACAAAAGCATTTAATAAACCAGTATTTGCTCACTAAATCCTGGGAGGACTAGAATCAGGACAGCCCTCAGTTTTATTTTGGAAAAATTAAGAAAAACAGGGTCAGTGTGCTGTCCCCTGAGTGGGAGAACCATCACATTTTATCTAACATACAAAGTGCTCTGGGTTTCAGAACATAGTCATGCTTAAGACCACCTTCCTGTGTGGTCTGTGTTGTCTTTCTCCCTCATATGCTGCCCATTTGATGCACTGTCCTCTTTGCCCACCTCTTTTCCAGGATCATTATCAGGAAACTGAGGATCAGAGCACTTGAGTGACTTTCTCAGGTCCTGCAGGTGGGCTAATGACGGGAGAATGGGGAGCCCAGGTTCTGACACGTGTAGGTGTTCTCAAATCATCCCCCGGCTGGAAGTGCAGAATCTCATGGGCTGGACTCAGGTGGGTGAAGGGAGAGATGAGATCCAGAGGTATAGACAGCTCTTGTGGCTACAGTATTCATTTATTCAGGAAAAAATTATTTATGATAAAACAAAACTAATCTATTGAGCATAGTATGGTCCAGCCCTGGTCCACCTTTGCATAAATAGTCTAATTAGATCCTCATAAAACCCTAAGGCGTCTAGGAAACCGAGGCTCTGAGATGTTGCAAGAACTGCTCAAGACCCCAACCTAAAACTGGGGGAATCGGGAGCAGACAGACCCCGGAGTCTCGCTTCCGAGCTCTTGAGAATAAAAGAAACCAAAACACACGTGTGCAAAAAGAGAAGTGATAACACATACTTCATATTACTTCACATCAGAGGCTCCTAATGGCTGGTAGACCCACTTAAAAAAAAATGGTAGAAGGCATCTGTGTGGTTCAGTGGGTTAAGCAACTGAGTCCTGATTTTGGTTCAGGTCATGATCTCCAAGGCAGGGGAGGGCAGGGGCAGTTGTCATGAGATTGAGCCCCGCATGGGGCTATGTGCTAAGCACAGAGCCTACTTGAGATTCTCTCCTTCTCCCTTCGCCCCTCCCCTGCTTGCACTGTCTCTAATTTAAAAAAATAAAAATTAAATTCAATTAAAAAGTGGGGGATGTCGCATTTGCATTAAAAGTAGCCTGATCTCCTTATTCTGCTATTTTGTGGCTCCTTATGCCAGTATGTCCTCTGTGTGTAGAGACTCTGGCTCCATGGAATGTCCAGCTCCTCACCAACTATCCACCAAATAATTTAATGCCAACCAATCATCCTTACTCAGGGGTCTCCAAACCACACCTTTGGAATCTTAGTGTTCCTCTTCTATTTGTGCTAGCATTGTTACATAAAGTGTAGCTCCTCGTAGACTGGGCTATTTGATTACCCTGAAATGCAATCCCTACCAGACAATATAAATGTTCACTTTACCCCTTAACTACTTGCACAGTAAGGAATTAATCCTGCTTAAGTGACCACAAAGATGAGAGATATTTTCTAGTATTTTTTTTTAATCTTCATGGACTTGTGAGTTTTCATATAGTTGATGTCTTTCCACTATGAACATTGTTCTTTTTGGTGTGAAAATCACCTTGACTTGGACTCCTTTTGATTTCCTTTTCAGATCACTCCTTCAGATACAAACTCAGGCTTAAAAGCTTCCTTGTTTACACCACAAGTTTTTAAGTGTCCTGTCTGGTTCCTATCAGGGCGATAGCATTGAGAAGCCAAGATCTGGGCCCTAAGAGCTTCTATATAGCTCCCCCCTGCTGTCCACAGGAAGGGTCCAGTCCTGGAGAGGAGATTCTATGGTGCACAAAACAGGGTCCTCAACAAGAAGTGGGCTAGCTAGAGGATTCAGAGGTTTGAGACAGCTCACTGGGGAGCTGAGGACGAAGCAATGTGAAAGAAACAGTCCAAGTTCAAGTGAAAATTCTCCAAGACCAGTCTGGGGGGCCAGGAAGATTAGTGAGCAAGGAAGACAACAGAACAGGATGAGTCAAGGCCAAGGTGTTTCTGCCCTGTTCCTCTGCCAACAGGGAACAATGGTGAAAATATCCCAGTGTGTGCAATTCTCAGAAGAGAAAGCTGAACATAGGATTTCTTTTTTTTTTCTTTTAGTCATTAAAATTTGCATGGAGTGAATGAATAGAAGTTACTGGAATTTTTTATAAGTTTTGATAAGTTTTGAAACCTGCCAATGAATGCTAACAAAGCAAAGAATGTGTAACAAACTAAAGTTAATGGAAGAACTCAGAAGCCAAGGTTTTCTTGCCTAATTTTACCTAGTTTTGACAATTTGTGATTGTGATTGTTACAGTGCATATGTAGAATATAGTCCTTTTCTGCTTGTAAACTGTTTCTAGCACAGTAGATCAAATATAATAAAATACTGATATTTCCCAGTGTCCCCAAATAATACCGTCCAGATATTCTAGCACCCGGTTCAAGATCCCCAACACTATCTCAAGCTTCTGCCAATATGTGAAGTAATAGGGTAGTGATGGGTAAGGCTGAAATGAAAGTGAGCTCAAGATGTCGTTCAAACATTTCCTTTCACACTTAGAGCAAATGTTAGAGCAACTTACAACATTTGGGGTACATCCTTAAGTTCTTTAAATTCAATGTCACTGATTTGAAATTTCATATCACTGTTGGCATTTCTGTAATTAGGAGCTACTCTGCTTGACCAAGTCATTGCAAATCTTACCATTTTATGGATGTGTTGTATAAGAGGAAATCCCTATACCAAAAATCTTAACTTCCATCTATAGTGGCATTTTTATGTTGTTATTATTAATAAATCCATCCCAACTCTGACCTCAAATGATAAAATGTGTATGGAATCGGCACTTGACCACATAGGAGGAATGTGTGGGATAATTATAGATTCAAAGATTTAATACACACACACACACACACACACACAAACACATGCACATACACACACGCATACACATACATATACATGGGCCCATATATATATAGGCTTTCTGGGGATGGTGAGTGACTGGTCAGTAGCTGAACATGTCAGCAAGCACTTAGGTCAGTCAGCTGGGTCTACTTCCTCCAAGTGGGATATGAGACCTTTGAGTCAGAATATCCTCAGTGTTATGTGGCTGTCGAACCCCTTTCACAAGAGAAGACTGCAACGACACAGCCCTCATCAGCCAGTATGGGAAACCATGGGTCAACATCAGATGAATTGCAAGTCTTCCATTCCTCGGCCTGGAAAGTAGCTACCATGCATCCAAGTGCAAGGTCCACACCAACCTGCTTAGCAGGCATCCAAGTGCAAGGTCCACACCAGCCTGCCTACCATGCATCCAAGAGCAAGGTCCACACCATCCCACATAACACAGTCCCACTGAATGTCTCACAACAGAGCTCTGAGGCCGGCATGGCCCACCTACACAACAAACGGATCCCTGAGGAAGACAGGCATGTAGCTGATGTTAGCTCCCACTTTCAAGAAGCATTTACTTTATTGACTGTGTCAGGGAATAGGGAGGCAAGGTTCTGGTCCACTTCGAGGCTGTTCACCCATCATCTGCATGGCTTAGCTCATTAAGACCGAGTAGGTTGTCTGAAAGGGGCCTTATATTACATCAAGCAGGGGAGTATGATCTCACCCAACTTTGGCCTCATGGGCCAGGTCCAGCGGGATCAATTTGGGATCCTGCCTTCCACACCCACCTCCAGACTCCCTCCAGGCAAGGGGAGGCAGCAAGCAGGCTCTTCATTTACAGACCGTTTGCAGTCACTGAGCCCTGACATGCAAAGTTCGTATGGCACACACGCTATTTCAGTACCCCACCCACCTGAAGGGAGTCCATGGGCACAGGCACATCCTGCTAAAGCTGGGGTGGGGGCCGGGCCCCTGGGTGGCTCAGTCAGTTAAGCGTCTACCTTTGGCTCAGGTCATGATCCTGGGGTCCTGGAATGGAGCCCCATGTTGGTCTCCCTGCTCAGCAGGAAGCCTGCTTTGCCCTCTCCTCCCTGTTCTTGTTTTTTCCCTTGCTCTTTGTCTCTATCTCTCAAACAAATAAATAAAATCCTAAAGAAAAAAAATAAAGCTAGGGTGAGGCAAACAGCCCAGCCCTAAGAGCAACTGTGATTTTCTTTTTGGCTCATGTACTTTTCATACCTGTGCCATGCTAAAGACCTCACTCTGTTCCCCTACCCCAGGGGGAGAGTGAGCAGTCACCAGGCTTGTGGACGAATTTCAAACAAACCTGTGGGGTAGGTTCTCAGGGCCGAAGGAAGGCCAGGCCATCATGAGAGCACAGCGAGTACCGACTCCTGCACTTTCTGACCCCCCACCCCCACCTTCTCAGGGCTGCCCAGTTCCTGCACCTCAGAGCTCCCCTTTTGTTTGGAGCCTAGGTAATAAACCCGTGCAGCAACAGGGGAGACAGCAGCTGCTAGCCTGTGGGAAGACAGGAACAAATGCAATTCATTTTTTTTTAAGATTTTATTTATTTATTTGACACGGAGAGAGAGATCACAAGTAGGCGGAGAGGCAGGGAGAGAGAGAGAGACAGGAGGAAGAAGGCTCCCCACCGAGCAGAGAGGCCGATGCAGGGCTCCATCCCAGGGACCCGGGATCACGACCTGAGCCGAAGGCAGAGGCTTCAACCCACTGAGCCACTCAGGTGCCCCCCAATTCATTTTGAAGGAAGCAGTATTTCCATCTTAGTTTTTAATGTTGGTGGCCTCCATGTCTGTCTCTGTTGCCTCAGGACACACATTCATCACCATACAGGAAAATAACCTTATGGTTTTGTAGGGACACCATATATATGCTGATTTGACTCCTCAAATTTTTTTGAGGTTCCCTCTTAGGTCCAACAGAGACAATTGGTTGAAGTAGCAAGATAATTGACATTCTGAGTTTCTTTTCTGTAGGTTCTTCCCTGACCTTGACTTTCTGCTTCGACATGATTCTTATTCACACTTGAACATTTCTCTTTGCACAACCCCTCAAAGACACTCTGTGTCATTTGAATAACATTTTTCAGACCATAGACCAAAACTCATCCCTTTAAGGTGGTGGCACTGGGCGCCAAGAGAAAAGGGGTACCTTACTGTGTACTCCGGGTCAGTGGTGTTGAAAACAGAAGTGATCCATTTCCGCAGCTCAGGTTCCATCTCTTGCAACAAGCGTGTTTGCTTCCCTAACCCTGGGGGTCATCTTCAAGCCACTGACTTCTGGCACTCGCACATTTCACAAGGTAGTACTGCTTTTTTGTCTGTAGGTTACTTCTCTAGGGAAAAGCAATGCTTTCCTAAAATCTGTGTGAATGGGAAGAAAAGCACTGTTATGGGTTCTTGTTTTCTATAGGGCAAAATAAAAATAGTTCAAGAGGAAATATATATTTATAAATTAACCATTCCATTATCCACATACATAACTGACAGGCAAAATTTATACATTCACATATGTGAATCATTCAGAAAACACCTCTTTTTATAACTTTCTACTTTGCTATCATCTCAAACTTACAGAAAAGTTGCAAGAATAACATAAACTCCCATAACTTAATCAGATTCACCATGACCACATCACCTCATTGGCTTCTTTAAATTTTCTCTCATACTCATACGTTTATACATCATTGCTTTTTTCCCTAAGCCATCCAGGAATAAATTAGAGACATCATATCCCTCTATTCGTAATTATCCAATGTTTACCTGAGGACATTCTCTTGTATAACACAGTATAGTTATGAAGATGAAGAAGTTTAACATTGATGCACTGCTGAGACCAAATTCCAAATTTGGTCCACTTGCCCCCTCTGTGGTCCTTTATAACAAACACTGCCCTTGGTCTAGGACCCACCCCCAGGTGATGTGCTGCATTTACGCATCCTGTATCTTTGGTGTCCTATAATCTGAAATGGTCTCTCTCTCTTCATCCCTCCCACAACCTTAACAGTTTTAAAGAATACAGGCCAGTTATTTTGTAAAATATCCTTTGACTGGTTCTAACGTTTTTATTATTAGATTCAAGTTACTCATTTGGGGCAGGAGCACCACAGAAGTGATCTGTCCTCCTCTGTGTATCATTTTAGGAGGCACCTGATGTCGCTTTGTCCCATTCTTCGTGACCATTTGGTTAAGAATGCATCTTTGTTTTCACAATTTTAATTTCAACATTATAAATGCTCTTCTTATCAAAATTTTCCAGATAAGTTTCACACCCATTCGTGATTTTTGCCATGATAGTTATGAAATGATGAAGAAAACATATATGGGTGTTCCCTTTCCCAGAAATAACAATGTTTTGTTTCTTCGTCCCCAGTGACAGCCTTATTTAGCTGACCATCCAAAAACACCCACCATTCCCTCATGAGCAGTATCCTATTTTCTCATCCATGAAAAGGGACAGTGAATGTTTCCCACAACAGAATGACCAGCACTGTCGTACTTAGGAAATGATGCCTCAGTGTTTAGACCTTGGGCTGGGTCCATGGACCCTGAAATCACAAAAGATCCCACCTGATCCCATCAGAATAACACAGCTGCCACTCTTGCTAAGTACTCTTGTGGGTAAGAACTGGGGAGAGTTTATACTCAGCCCCAGCCCAGTATGAAGATTTTCTGTAGATCACTCACATAGCAGTTTTCTTCTCTGAACATACAAAATAAAGGGGAAGGTTTTTTATCTCTGGGAACCTCATTTTCTCAGCTTCAAGAATGGGCTCCCTGGAAAGCCTTTGTTCCTCCACAAGGATTCTGTTGCCATTACCATAACCCAGACCAAACTCATGCTTTTACTTCATTCCCTTTGTTAACCTTATTTAACTAGGTGTGACGGTAACCTACTTGGCCTACTAGACACTTCCAGAGCCCTAGAAGTCCACTCTGGCTTGCCTCCTGGGCAGCGGCTGGCAGGTTTCCCTTGGACTCTCAAGTGTGCACTCTCTTACTATCCAGTACCCTCCACTTTCCACCCAGTACTTCGTTTAACCCCCACAGCCAGCCTGCTGTAAGATCAGTGCCCCTATAAAACTTTTTTTCTGGAAACGGATGTATAGAGAGGTGACTGCTGAAGTAACCTGCCTAAGGTCCCAGCCAGTTAGTGTTCATCAGAGGCAAAGCCTGGATTGGAAGCTGAACCGAGTCCAGAGCCCATACTTGTCACCCCTACATTACCCTGGTCCAAAATAAACTCAGACACTCTTCTTGGCAGGGCCCGGGGTAGGGTGAGCTGAGCCAGGTGCCTAGGGGGCCAAGTTTCAGAAGGCCCTCACTGCCAGGGGCTGTTCTCGCATTTGCACAGCACTGAGATGCATGGCCCCTGAAAATCTGCACCCTCAGACCAGCCCGGGTTCTCAGGAAGGGCTGGTCAGTGTGAACCGATCTCCCTAACCACTCACTGTGAGACTCACACAAATCTCCAGGCTCCTGGGAATGCAGGAACTTCAGTTTTCTTCCTTTGATCAATGGACAAGCTATTCAGCCTCAAGGCGACTCAGTTCAAGAGCCCTCAACAGAGAGCAGAGACAAAGATGGGTACAGCCCCTCCTAGATCTTGGAGCCCAAACATTCATTTCCCGTGGAATCGATACATCAAGTCAATACTTGGGCCTTCTTACAAATCCCCTCAACTAAGCACCGACACATTTTTTGAGGATTTCAAAGTACAGTGATGGATGAAACTCTGCTGTCTTGCCAGCCCCATCATTTTTCCACCTTTTTGGTGGAAAGGTCACCTATTGACCTTTTTGCCTTTAGCTTGGTGGTAGTTTGCTTTCCCCACTGACAGAATGAGTACTTCCGGGTATTAACTCAGTAGTGCTTCCCCTGGGCTGCATTTCTTTCCAGAACTCAGAGCTCTTGTTAGGATAAAGTTTCAGAGCCAGTGGCTCAAATGAGACTTCACCACATACTAGTTATGTTCTTGGAAAAGTCAATTTGTCTCCCTGAGCCTCGGGGGTTTTGTCTGTGAAATGGAGATGTTAGTAGAGCATTTGCCGAGTTGTTGTGACAATAAAATGGAAACATCATTAAATACTTAAAAGGCACATGGCAGTACTCCGCAGACTAGTTCTCTCCCCTTCTTTAGGGGCCCGCCCTTGGGCCAAGATCATCCTTCCCAGAATTCTAGCTATACTGGTGCAAACAGGGGCACCTGGATGGCTTAGTCAATAGAACATGTGACTCTTGATCCCTGGGTTAGGAATTCAAGCCCCGAGGCTGGGCATAGAGATAAAACGGGGCACCTGAATGACTCAGTCTGTTAAGTGTCTGTCTCTTGGTTTCTGCTCAGGTCTTGATCTCAGGGTCCTGGGACCGAGTCCCACATTGGCTCCCTGCTCAGCACAGAGTCTGCTTGTCCCTCTTCATCTGCTCCTCTCCCTGCTCACTCTCTCTCTCTCTCTCTCTCAAATAAATAAATAAATAAAATATTTTTTAAAATAAATAAATAAAAATAAAAACAATAAAGTGATACCAACTGCCAAGCCATCTTAAATCACAGTTTCATATTACTCAGGCCACAGATCCTCTGACCCATCTTTGACTATGGGAAGTGCCCTGGCTGGCCTCTCCTAGTACAGTGGGAGTACTGAAAAGCAAGGTTTGGTTTTGTTTTTTAAACCTCCCATAGTATTTATTTCAAATACATGTTATTGTGTTGTTGTTGTTTTTCTCTTGAATGATCTGAATAGAGTTGGTTAATTAGTTTAAGCTTTGTAAGCATCCCAGGATCACATTTTTGGTTTATTAAACTACAAAGATGTATAAACAAATGTTCATCTGTAATACACGAAGTGTTCCTTGTGGGAGAAACAGCAGGGAGCAGATAAAACTCATGCTCTTACATATAATATATTGTTGTTAACATGGGACAGATGTTATACATAATTTTTTTTTAAACTTCACTTTACTTATTTTGGAAACAATGTCACCAAAAGAAAAAGAGGGACCTTTCTATAGAATTACATGCACAAGGCAAGATCTATTGTCATGTACTGAATTTTTTTTTACTTTCATATTTTTAATAAATTTGGAGGGACTTTGGGTTTTTTTTTTTCATTTATTTTTCTTCAATGAGCTTATACACACAGTCCATGAGTTTTCAGTCTTCATAAGCCAATTCTCGGGGAATGGAATATAGAAACTATTTGATTAAAAATTCCAGTGATTAATACTCTGGTTTCTCTTCAGATCGCGTAAATCTTTCGCCTTTTAAAAATTCCAGTGATTAGTTGCTACACAATGGCTCCAAAGTTTAAAATTGAGTTTGAGGAAAATTGCAATGAAAATAGCTCAGACTCAGAAGAGATAAGGGGCCATTCCTTTGGTCTTGGTACAAGCTATTCCTTACAAATAATGACTCTGCACGACTAGGGAAGGATTTAAAATGTAGCCCTATAAAGTTGAAAGGGTCTTTCACCTCATTTTCTGATCACAATTTCTATTTCCAAATTGGGCAAAATTAAGCCACAGCTTCTACCAAGGTACTTATCATTTTAAGTGATAGTCCCATAAATCAAATTAATTCTTATGCTGCAAAGAAATCCCGAATTTTCATTACCTCTTAAAGCTCTTAACCACAGGTTTCAGATAGATAGCATTTTAAGTTAAAACTTCTCTGCAACTTAAAAAATAAATAAATAAATAAATAAAATAACAAAAAACTTCTCTGCAACTGACCATTACTTTTGCATTTTTAGCTTCATTGTTGTACATATAATTTATTCTATTTAGGTCTCCATTTTCCTTCTCACTGGTGTAGGTGGAGAATAGAAGGGGCCAGTCACTGTGTCTTTTAATCAACACTATAGAGTGTTCTTGCTTGCACAGTGATATGTTCTCAAATATGCTTGTACTCTTCAAACTTAAGTTTAAAAACAGGCTAGGGGCTGAGAAAACACTGGGTTGTGCCTTGTAAAAGGCTCATATAAGAGTATTTGCAGGAATGTCAGGTATGTGAGTCAAGCTTCCTGCACTTATAACCACAAATGGCAGAATAAAGGGGTTTTGTTCTCTGGGTTGTTTTTTTTTTTTTTCTTTTTCCCCCCTTTCCAAAAAATAAGAATCCTCCATAATCTTTAACTAGACTGAGTCTCGAGTTCATGATGGTTTTGATATCTGGTTGCAGCAACTAGCTTCTTCCAACAACACAATTTTACAAAGAAAGCTCCTCATATTATCTGTTTTCTGTTTATTTGCACCTTTTTTGAGAACTTCCAATTGGACTTTTTGCCTTTGATAATATGGTGGCAACTTATTATGACATATCACAATTATGGGGAAGAACTGATAAAAAAATATTCCCAAATCTCCCATTTGTCAGTGAGAATCAATAAAGAGCAAATGCATAAAGAAAGCTCTGATGGTGTTAATAAATGGTGAGGATTTGGAACAGGGGTCCAGGAGCACGCAGTGAGAGATCACCTTTCCCACCACCAATATGGTGAGGCTTTGGGGAGAGACCAACCTCACTGCAAGTCCAGTGAGGGCACTGTGCCTTTCTGTGTAAGTACAACATATCACCTGTTCAGCCATAGGTTTACCTGGCCTCAATGAGAAAGACTGTCCCTAAAACACATGCAAACTACTATTTAGAGATCATCATGCTTTTTTTTTTAACATTTTAAGATAAGTATAATCTTATCACAACAGATTCACTTTTTGTCCAGAACTCTTCCATGTGTATGTGTTTTTTTAAAGCTTTTTTTTTCTTTTTTTTTTTTTTTTTTTGACATACAGAGATCACAAGTAGGCAGAGAGGCAGGCAGAGAGAGAGAAGGAAGCAGGCTCCTCGCCGAGCAGAGAGAGCCCCATGCGGGTTTTGATCATAGGGTCCTGGGATCATGACCTGAGCTGAAGGCAGAGGCTTTAACCCACTGAGCCACCCAGGCGCCCCTCTTCCATGTGTTTTTGAGTGTACTAACACACTTTGTCATCTCAATCATATAGTGTAAAATGGGAAATATTATCTCCATTTTTTAGATGAAGTATTGAGGCACAGAAAACACAGTGCCTTGCCCAGATTCACACAGCTAGTGAGTCAGGGATCAGCACACATTTTCCATAAAGAGCCAGGTAGTGAATATTTTTTACTTTCAGCCACCAGTCTCTGTCACAATTACCCAACCCTGTCCTTGTGCAACACCAGCAGCCATAAATGATACATAAATGGATGGGCTTGTTCGTGTTCCAACAAAATTTTATTTATGGATACTGAAATTTGAACTTCATATAGTTTGCATGTGTCATGAAATATCTGTTCCTTTGATTTTTCCCAACCATTTAAAAATCTAAAAATTATTCTTAGCTCTTATGCTGTATGTATAAAAATAAGCAGCTTGGGGAGCCTGGGTGGCACAATGGGTTAAGCTACAGACTCTTGGTGACATTTGTTTTCGGTTCAGGATGTGATCTCAGGGTCATGAAATTGAGCCCCACATCGGGTACCATGCTCATTGGGGAAGCTGTTTGAGATTCTCCCTCTCCCTCTTCACCTGTCCCCAACCCACTGCCGTGCCTGCGCATTCTCGCTCTGTCTCTCTCTAAAATAAATAAATAAACCTTGAAAAAAACAGCTGGTTTTTTTCTGAAAAAACTGACAAAAACAGTTCTTGAGCTATAGTTAGCTGCAGTAGGCAGTAGAGTCAGAATTTGAATCCAGGCCATGTGTTTCCAGTGAGCTCTTAATCACTATATCCTCTATATCATGATAATAATAGTAAATCATGCTCTTTATAGAAAACTCAGCAAAGTCTGAAAGAGAAAATAAGAACCACAACCCAGAACTAACCATTAGTAGTATTTGATACCGTCTTCCATTTTTTCATCTACTGTATGATGCAGTATTCCATTTATTAATTCTATCTTTTTCACTTATCATAAGCATATTTCACATTTCTGCAGAGGCCCACAATTGTAGCTCCTTTGAAATGTACTAAGAGAAACTGCTATTTTGCAAGAATCCTATAGTTAATGATTTCCTAAAGAATCCTTTTATTAAGTGAGCGTTGGTCACATTCCATTTATTTGCGGCATATTTGCATTTCTAGGAGTAGGATTTTTTAAAAGCAATCCAGTCTGCAGTCAGGGATGTAGTAAAAAGGCTTCGGAATCATCTAGACATGAATTTGACTTCTCAATGTCCCTTTACTAACCAAATGACCCTGAGCAAACCATTAACTTTGCCACACCTCTGTTTTTGCTTATATGGAAGATAAACCACAACCACAATATACAATCATACAATATGCATGAACCTAGCACAGAATAGTGGTCGATCAGTAGCAACGAGCCCTTACATTCCTTGCCCTGCCCTCCCATGATTCCTAGTCCCCACCACCATCCACAGGAAACAGATTATCTCCCTCCTGACCATCGGGAAAGCATCCTTTTCTGTTCTGTGCCCTGTAAGAGTTTTCCTGAGTAAAAATGGGCCAGCAATTCTAGGGCTAATCAGGAAGATTATGAGATGGGAGGATCCGAAAGCCTCCACGCCTTCCCCCTATGGCTCCTGCTCCGCCCCACAGACTCTGGTTTACAAAAGTAAGCCGTGCCCAGGTTCCCACAAACAGCAGGTGACATTCTGACATCAGCAGAGCCTGGGATCCTCTTCAGAGCTAACGAGGAACCTCTAGAGCAGACGTCTGAAAAGAATGCAGACCCCAGCCAATTCCAAGAGCAGCCACGATGTCCTGGAGCTGAAGAGTACGACAGCCCCCCCAGCAGAGGGCTACAGCAACATGGGCTTCCAGGTGAGCCGAGGCTTCCTCTTGTGTACGACAAAGTCATTGCAAATAATGCTCTTTCTAACCACCTTGGCAAGTTTCTGAACAAAAGCAGCAGGGTTATGGGAATGCAGTAAGATTTTCTCAGGAAACACTTTAAACCTATTGTTTTTTCCTTCTTGGGTTCTTCTTGAGCAGACAAACCTGAAAAGTCTCTTTTAATAGAACTTGTTTTGATCCCTGACATGCCCTGTCACTTAGAAACAAGTCTATCCTCTCTGGCTTTTGTTTTGGGCTCACGGGCCCTGCCAGTATTTCCCAAAGAGCTGGAAAAAATGGAAAGAATGGGGAGAATCCAGATTTTGGATGTAGGGAGCACCCGAGGGGTTCTTCCTCTTACAGCAAGTCCCAAAGTCCCTGTCCCATGGTGGCTGCCCCAGTGCAGCCAGGTTAGGCAAACCAGTTGCATGTCATCAACCAAAACTCACTGAGTGATTAATGCCTCTGACCTCCGGACTGGGTGCAGCAGAGATCTAGAAGGTGTCCTGTCCCAATGATCTAGAAGGAGTCCTGTCCCAGGGAAACACTGGGCTCTTCTGACTGGCTCTGGGATGGGGATTTTTCAGGGATGTCCCTAGCTATGTTTCCTTCCTTGAGCTGAAACAAGAGCCCACACCAACAGGTGTCAGAAACCTCTTGGGATTCAGGGTCACCTCAAAGGCAAAACTAACTTTTAGACACTACCAAAGAAAGAAACAAGGAAGGTAAAAGGTCTTTGGCACAAATTTTAAGTCTTCCACCCACAAATTACTGTAACTTCCCTGAGCTTCAGTTCAGTTGTCTACGCAGTAGTCCCAGTGATCTTCATCTCATAGGTTATAAGTGTAAGGGAAGAAAAGTCTTATTCTCTTTCCTCTTATATTCAGCACCTGAGGTCTGTGAATTAAACTGAGAAATGGCAGATTAACCAGAGAAAGACATACAAATTTTATTAACATTTTTAATGTTGTGTTCATGCAACTTCACAGAAAAGAAGTGAAAAATCCAAAGAAACTGTAAGACCCAGGGACTTATATACCCTTTTAACAAAGGACAAAAAATTGTGGAGAAGTGATTAGACAAAAAAAAAAAGAGAGAGAGAGAGAGAGAGCGTGAGCTTGGGCTTTTAGGGCCAAGAGTCTGTGGAGAAGTGAGTAGGAAATACATGGGAGAAACTTATGGAATATAAGGTTTGATATGAGGTTTATGCAATCTTAGCCCAGTAGCAACTCTGTGTCCAGTGACAAGGGTTGTTGTCTTCTTTCTGTTACGGGAGATGGGACACCTGCATAAGGGAAAGTCATGTCCTGCTTGTAGACAGAGATACAAAGACCGAAGAGATCTTTTGGTGTCTGCTTTTTCTCAACTGCTTTCAGTTTAAAGTAACTCTCAAGCCAAAGTGGTATCTTTTGGGATGACATATCCTGATTCCCTTCATAAGGGTTAAATGAGAAAAAAGCTCAATGCCGAGGGCCTTTATGGTTCAAGAGAATGGAAGGGATAGAGTCAAAGTGAGTATGACAGCAAGACAAAGATGTCTGCAGAGGATGGAGATCCACGTCACCCGCAACTGACAGCCTAGTCAGTGGGACACACATCCACCAAAGGTAGCCCTGACTTCTATCTCTCATTCTCTTCTATCAAAACAAAACATCTCCAGAGCTCAACCCAGCAGAACACCACTGCACCAACAAGCAGTGACCAGGTTATTTCTTCTAACTCTTGCTGTTTGATAAGAATTTCCAGAGACACATATTTACTCAGCAAAACCATTAACTCCTCCTAGGTAAGGTCACTATTGGAAAGGGATACCAATTCAAGAAGGGATAATACACTATTCTTGCCCTCCAGGAGCAAAGCAGGCAGAATTGTAATATGATGTAAAACAAAAACAAAATATAACGCTAGAAGTTGGCACCAAGTGCGTTGTAAATACATATGCAAGTGGAGTTGGGCTGACCTGGCAGTCTCTCAGTTAGGGCTTCAAGGATGGGCAGGGATTTCCCAGGTGAACTGGGAGGGGTGTCAGCAGAGCACTACAAGCCAAGAAAACTGTCTACATAGGCCCGGAAGCCTGAAAGAACATGTGTGCTCAGGATGGAGAAGATGAGCTGGGGCTGGAGAGTAGGGACAGGGCCAGGGTGGCCCCAGATCACACGGCCTCCATGTGTGCGAAGGCATCAGGAAAGAATCCACCAGGATATACACTGTCGAGTTATTAAAGTACTCTACTAGCCCTGCTGAGAGTGGACAAAATAGAAAGAGATTTGTGTGTGGTTGGGACAGCATTTAGGAGGTTAGGATGATAGTCACACTGGAAACCAGCTCTGGGCAGAAGTACTGATACTGGTAGGAAGCCCCCTCGGCCATGGAATTGGCATTGAGTCAGGGTGACGTAAGGACTGCTGTGGTTATTAATATTTTCATTTTCTTTTCTGTACGGTAGATTAACAAAATCATATCTTGGGGCTGAGAGAATCAAATGAGATAATATATGTTGGGGGAAAAAAGCATGTAATAATTGTTTTAAAAAACTGTTCTGTCCTAGTTTGTTCAGGTCATTGTAACAAAATACCACAGACTGGGTGGCATATACACAGAAATTTATTTCTCATAGTTCTGGGTCCTGGAAGACCAAGATGGTGGCTGCAGCAGATTCAGTATCTGGTGAATGCCACTTCCTCATGGACAGCCATCTTCTTATTGTGTCCTCACACAGCAGAAGGCACAAGGGAGCTCTCTGGAGTCTCTTTTAAAAGGACACTGATCACCTCAAAGGCTCCACCACTTAATACTGTCACATTGGGCATTAGATTTGCCAAAGAGGAAATTGGGGGGAGGGGGGTTGGTGAACATAATAACAGTAGCTCTTGGTGTTGGGGCAGGTTAAAGAGTGACCAAGTCAACATTTCTAGCTTGAAAGCTCAACTTAGAAGTGGTTCCTTTTATGTAGATGGGAAATCCAGAAGTAGGGTTGGAGCAAGGAAGACCATAAGTTCATTTTGAAGCCTGTTGGATGAAATTAGGGTGATTCCCTACCCCTAGATGAAGATGGAGAGGAGGCAGAAAGTTCTAGGCATGCATGCACCTGGGTCTGGTAGGGAACATCATGCATTTGGGGGCCATTATCACAGCGATGAGCCAGTGGCATGAATGAGACCAGCAGGAGGGAAACCTAGGGAGCCCCAGTGTTTATGGAGCTGGGAAGTTGGAGCAATCAGAGAATGAAGCAGGGAGGCCATGGGGAGAGAAGGAGAAGCAACCTCAGGAGAGAGAAGCATCTGGGGAGGCCAAGGCAAAAGAAAGCCACAACGTCAGCAGCAAAGACAAGTTCATTTGATTTGCCAACCAAGAGGTCACTGGTGACCAGGGGTGTGGATGGGGGCAGTTTGTGTTATGAGTGGGAGCTGAGAAAAGGGGAAAATAAGGGAAGGGAGGATGTTCCTTCTCCTGGTGGAGAGCAGAGTGGTGAAGAGAGAGACAGGCTCAAGGGAGGCAAGATTGGGGCTGTAAACAGGGGGCTTTTCTATTTTAAAAAATCTCATTGTGAAATATAACATGCAGAAAAACACACAGAATCAAATAGACAACTTATTATAAAGTGCCATCCATGTCAAGAAACAAGGCATCGCCATCCCTCAGCTCAGACGCCCCAACCCCGCACATCTGCCACAGCTGCCGCTCGCCGCTGGGGGTGACAATGATCCCAACTTTATAGTAATTACTTCCCTGCTTTGTTTAATATCTTAACTTATAATTATGAATCCCCAAGCATTGTTTTTGTCCATTTTTAAACTTTATGTAAATTAAAAATTACAAGAAATTTCTTTGCTTATTTTAAAACATTTATATAGAATTGGGCAAGAGGAATCATTCTGTATCTGACTTCTTGTGCTCAGTTTTTTGTTTCTGAGACTCAGCCATGCTGTTGCATGTAACTGGAGTTCATCCAATTTCATTGATAAACAGTATTCTCCACAAACATTGCACAATTTATGTATTTTACTGTTGGTGGACATTTATGTCATTAAGCTTGGAGCTTTTAGGAGCTTCTACAAACAAAGGCAGCTATAAATACTCTTTGACATGTCTCCTGTTGCGCACGTAACCAATTTATTTGGTGTTATATTTAGGAGTGGAATTGCTAGGTCATTGGGAATGCATATATATTTTCAACTTTAGCAATAATGCCAAACTGGTTTCCCAAGTGGTTTTGCCAATTTACACAGAGTGTGAGTTCCTTTTACTCCAGAGCCTCGCCATATTTATCTGGCTTTTTAATTTCAGTGATTCTGATAGACATATAGTAAGTGGTGTTTAACAGTGAGGTTTCATTTTCATTTTCCTTTGTTACTGGCCACTAGATGCCAACTTTATGAAATACTTGTTCAAGTCTCTCACCCATTTTCTCTACTGGATTTTGTCTTTTCTTTACTGATTTGGAAAGAGTACTTTAAATGTTCTGAATACAAACCCTTTTTCAGTTATATGCTTTCCAAATACTTACTACCACTCTTAAGCTGTCTTCCACTCTGTAATAGTTGGGTACACAAAAGGTAATTATAGTGTGGTCCCATTTATCAAGTGTTTCTGTTTTATATATCCTGTTTATATATCCATCTTTTTCTGCCTTGAAAGATCGTAAAGGTACTCTCCTATATTTCCCAAAAACTCATTGCTGCCTTCTACATTTCTAGTCCCCTTGAAATGAGATCTTATGTATAGTGTGAGGTGGGCATCAAGTTTTTGTTTTTCTACACAGGTATCCAATTATTTTGGCATCACTCAAATATATATATATATATATATATATATATATTTTTTTCCCCCCACTTGACAAATACCACATTTATCAAGTGTCCATATTTAGGGTCAGTCTTCTTAGAATAGGGAAACTGAAAGATTTTTCCAAAGTCCAAGTTGGGGGATGGACCCAGAAAAGAGGGAGAATGGAAAGTTGGCGCAAAAGAGCTCAGAATTTCTAAGGGTGAACATTCAGGCAAATTTTGAAGGAAAACTTTTACTAAAGGGAATTCCTTAGAAACCCAGCTTAAGTTGCCTCTTGCCTATGAGTCAGCATCGATTTTACCACCAGTGGCTCTCAGAGCCACAGAGCCCATGCTCACTCTGACATCAGCTAGGTGGGACCCACTTATGCAAGACCTGAGACAAGACTAGATGGGAAATGTGCTCCACTCTACATACACAGAGAAAAGCAGAAGTACTCCTTGAATTGCCTGGTAAGCCAGTCCAGTTTGAAGATTTGTTCAATGGAAGTCAAAATTTGGGAGGTCATCTAAGTGCAAGAATTATTTGGCACAGACCATTTGAATAGAGAAGTTCTGAGGTTGGAAGTAATTATGTAAAGTAAAGAGGAAGAGCACTGTTTCCCTCTAACCCCCGGGGGAGGGCCACATGAATCACACCAGGTGGTTGAGTAGGTTTCCACTAACGCAACAGAGAAAACACATGGCAATAATTGCCTTTGTGAAGGAAGTTTAAAAAAAAATTCTCTCTCTTTTCCTCGAATCAGATCATACCTAGACTTATTTCTAACAGCCTAGATGGCTAGAACCCAAGGCTCTTCCATGACACCTCAGAGGGGAAGGATTTAGGCATTCAGTTTTTCACTTTGCTCCATAGTCCCTTACTTTATTTACATTATTTTCAGTCTCTTAATTTAAAATGAAGGTGGTAGCACCTACTGACCCATTTCATCCAGACATTGTTGATGTTGATGAGAAGCCCTGGATGCTAGCTGAACTGTCACTGGTCAAAATGAAGAAAATCAAATGTGGGAATATTTGGAATTTTATACAGAACAGATTATTGTGAGCAGGAGCCCCAAGTCTTCATCAGGCTACAGAAGCTTGGGATTCTGTCTTCAGACTGCAGATTTAGACAGACATAGTTACATAGTATGATTTTCACTCAAACCAGAGATCTGGATTTGGAGACACCTAATTCTATACAACACATGGCCTAAGGTATTTGACCCAGAAGCCACTTATAGCCTTGGCATGCCAAATTGTTCTTTCTTTTTCCTAGAAGGGAAATTTAAAGAGAGAGAGAGAGAGAGGAAAAAAGAAAAAGGGGGGGGAAGAAAAAGATGGTATGCATGTCTTACCGCTTCTGGAAGTAAAATAAAAGACAGAGGTTTCTTAGGAAAATGCTGTGAGTCACGTGGTTAAAGACCCTCCTGTGAGGAGGAACAAAGTAGATGATGCCCAGGAATGGTGCCACTGGCAAGCAGGAAAATGCACCTGAAGCCTTCTCTCTCTCTCTCTCCCCATATATATATATATATATATATATATATATATATATATATATATATTTAAGATGTATTTATTTATCTGAGAGAGAGAGCTCTGAGGGCAGGGAGGGGCAGAGGGAGAAACCGAGAGAGAGAATCTCAAACAGACCCCCTTGAGTGTGAAGCCCTATACCAGGCTCAATCTCACAACCCTGAGCTCATGTGCCCCTCAACAAATATGTATTTTGAGCACCTACTGCATGGGTGCTAGGCAGAAGGAAATACCGAGTATGGCACAAATAATTCCCTAAGCTACCATGTCAAAAATTATTGTTTCCCATATCACACTATGTGAAGAAGCTGAAGCCCTGAGTGAGAAGGTATGAGATGCATGTGCAAGGGGACAGAAAAAGTGATAAAGAGAGAGCCAGATGGACGAGAAGCCAGTTCTGATTCACCTCAAGGCTCTTTGCTGATTTCAAAATCTTGGTCCCAAGAATCTAAGACCAATGATAAGTTTAGGTTTAAAACTGAGGTTTTATACTCTGCAGACTCAGGAACATTCTAGAATAAACTATCCAGCCAGATTATAAGGAATGGTAATCAAAGGGATGGTATAAACTCCTCCATGAAACATGGTCAGAAAACAGCCCATGAAGGTGAGGCAATGCTTTTTGCACCATGAGAAAGTGTCAGCCATAGCTTAAAAGGGGACAGGACAGGTATATTTGCTCCCCTCTGGACTATCTAGCTGCTTTGCTCCCTCCACCTGCTCAACTTTGGGAGCATAGCATAGTTCCAGACAGCACCATCTGTAAAGTTGTGCAGCTAACCAGCCCCCCACCCCATGGGTCCTACTTCCCTGTCAACATCCCTCCCTTTGAATTATATTACTTTTTATAACTTTTCTAACTTTTAAAGAATTTTTATTTTTCTACTTCAAATTACTGCATCCTAGTTTCTCCTCCATCTGAATCCATTCGTTTCGAAATACTTCAAGGAGGAAGTTGGTTAGAGGCCACTGGTCTAACTTGCACCATCAGGAAGGTTTGAAATAGAAATTATGTAATTGAGGGCCAGACCCATTCAGAAAGAGCAGGTGAGAGCAAAGGTCTTGGTCCATGGTATGTTGGATCCAGCAAGGAAGGGAGAGAGAGACAAAGACACACACAAAACCAACAAGAGACATTTCCAGGAGCCAGCAAAATTAGGCTTCCTGTTGACCCACATGGCTACTTCCTCATTCCTCCTCAGAGCATGAGGTCTTGAGGTCAGAGAAGAGGGAAGAAAGAAGTAGGAGGGGAGGAATTTAAAAGGCACAGGTGTAATAAGAAGTGGTCTGTAGGGGCACCTGGGTGGATCAGTGGGTTAAAACCTCTGCCTTCGGCTCAGGTCATGATCTCAGAGTCCTGGGATCGAGCCCCACATCGGGCTCTCTGCTCAGCAGGGAGCCTGCTTCCCCCCCTCTCTCTGCCTGCCTCTCTGCCTACTTTGGATCTGTGTCTGTCCAATAAATAAATAAAATCTTTAAAAAAAAAAAAAAGAAGTGGTCTGTAATAGTCCAAGAACTGACTGTACTGTGTGTGACTTTGAACTTGGCTGGAGATAACAAGGAGCCCCTTCTTAAGGAGGAAGTGGAGAGGGAAGAAAGGGATGAGCTTTTGAACTGGGGTGGGGTGTGGGGTTAAGCACAGATACTAAGGTTAAAAGTCACATATTGAATCATTATGAGAAGGGCGAAACATGGGTTCTTTGAGTGAAGAGTTGAGGCTTCCGAGCTGGACTGCCGGAAATGCCATTTAGGCAAGTTACCTAACTTCCATATCTATTTCCCCATCCAAAAATAGGCTCTAATGCCCTACACCCACAGGACTATAGGGAGACTGGTAGAAAGCACTAGCACCTCTCAAATGCTCAAGTATCAGCCACCATTAACCAAACCATTTAGGTGCTATTTTGGTGCAGGGGCCAAACCAAGCTTTGAAATCTAGGTGCGAAGTCTGCCTCTTCATATAGCAGATACTGGAATCTACCGATGGTAAACTACGGAAGACACCAACAGGCAACTTTCAATTGTTTTAACGGCAACCAAATGTGAACATCAAGCCCCTTGGGTCCCTGCCAGACTGAGAGACCTTGGCTCCCAGCATCTGTGTCTCTTCAAAAGGCCTTTGTAAAGTTATTGTTTAAATACTTTGGTTCATTCTGATCCATTTCTTATTTAGTCAACTGCATCTCTAAAAAATATTTTACAGTCTCCAAATTTATTCCATGTGTTTCTAATTAATTTATACTCATTTAGTCAGTGCTCTTTGGAAAGATGTTCTCGATTTTAGGAATCGTCAAAAAGCAACGTTTTTCCAAATGTAAGCAAATTCAAATGTGTATGACACAGTGATGAATTCTCTTTAATGCCTCACTACCAACTGTTCTGGCATGAAATAGTCTGGTTCAAGGTAAGACTAATACTTAGGAAGTGACCATGATTTCCCAAAATAGCATAAGAGTAAGGCAGGCCCAAGAAACCAAGGCTTCATCCTGGAGGTGATTCAGGCTTTGGCATCAAATGCATTTTCATAAAAAAAGAGCTCTGTTATCACCCTTGATCCCTTTAGACAGACCAGAGATTTGCCTACTAAAAATAAATCAAAGCAGAAAATGAGAATAAGAATTTCAGTTTCAATTGATAGAGTCAAAGGGATTATATCCTTGTTTCTTTATTTTTTTTTTCTCAACTGTAAGAAGACATTTAGCTGTTAAGAACATTTCTGTTTCTCCCTTGACTAAAGGGGTTGCATCTTTGGAATTTCAGACACAGCTAAGTTCACTCTAATTAATCTGTAAAAGCATTACAATGTATAGGAGCTGAACTTTTTAAGTCTTTATCATGACTATAGTAAAATAATTAACTGTGTAACTTATGGTTGACAGCTTCTCTTCTAAATTCCCTAAGAACAGGGACCATATATGCAGCGCTCGGCAACAACATTCTCTAGCCCATAGTAGATGCATAAGAAATTATTTGTTAGAGGACTAAACGAGAATGCCTAAGACAGAACCCTGAGGAACTGTATGTAACATTAAGGGTTGAGTAGAAAGGCTGATAGAGTACAGGAAAGGGAGAAGTCTGGGTGAAGGAGGAAACTAACAATGTGTAATATCACAGAAGCCAAGAACAAGACTATTTTAAGGAGGAAGTGGCCCATTGTGTATGACAAAAACTGGATTTAAGGACATGAAAACCATGTCTGTGACTTTGGCAAGGGTGATTTCCATAGAGTAGTAGGAGTGAAAGCCTTATTGGAATGGGTCAAAGACCAAATGAGGCAAGAAAATAGAACCTTAGTCCATTGGGGCTTCTACAACGAAACACCACAGGCTGGGCAGCTTATAAACAACAGACACTTATTTCTCACAGTTCTGAAGGCTAGAAGTCCAAGATCGAGACACCAGCATGATTATGTTCTCATGAGGGCCCTCTTCCTGGTTCATAGCCAACATCTTCTCCCTATGGTCCTCATACAATGGAAGGGGCTACAGTCTCTGTGGGACGTCCCTTGTAAGGGCACTACTCCCATTCCTGCGGGATCCACCCTCATGACTTAAGCACCTGCCAAAGGCCCCGTCTCCTAACACCCTCATCTCTGGGGGTTAGAATTTCAACATGATGAATTATAGGGGCACACAAACATTGACCATAGCAACCTGTAAGTTCAGACAGAAGACTGGTTTTTAAAAGGAGGAGGATGTTTCTCTATGAATTCTTGGTTTCACAGAAATAAAAAATTGATACAGTTGCAAATATCAGAGAAGCAATGGAAGGAAGTGTTAAGTAGAGTAGTGTGAGGAAAAGTGTGAAGCATTGTGTCTGGCCCAGTAAGTAAGGAGTCCAGGCATTGTCATATTATTGCTCTAAGAATAGCTTGTCCAAGCTGAAATCACACGTTATCAAATACAAAGTAAGAGATGCACCAGGAGGAAGATGGGCAGCGAAGCCTTATCCCCCGACCTGAGATGGACAGAGCCCCTTTCAGTCTACCGACCAAGAGCAGGTAGAACTGCTTCTTGAAATGGATATGAAAGATGCAAAAGAACCCTCACTACACTGAGTTAATATATACAAGTACAGGAAAAACTCGGTATCTGTCGCAAATACCTCCAAATACGATTTACATCAATGGCACTGAAATGAAAGTAGTTATTAGAACTTGCCACCGGACCCTGTTGGGTTTTTTTTTTTTTTCATATTCTTTAGAGTGTTGATAAAGATGCATATAAACTATCACAAATTAATTTTAATATTTTAAAAATTGGATTTCAATGCCATTAGCTCCCTTTTAGTATTACATAATTTTTATACATACATAAATTTTATGTATTTTAAAACATTCTGAAGGAGCCCACAGGCTGCACCCACTGTCCTGGTTTGGGACACTTCCCCGAAGTTGCACGTAGCTTCAATCCCAGTGGCAGAATTTAATTATAGCCACAGGGAGGTTAGAAATGCAACTTTATTCTGGGAAATCTTGGACCCCACTAAATTTCAGAGCCCTATATTTAAAGGAAATAGAGAAGGGGCACCTGGATGCCTCAGTTGGTTGGCTGTCCTACTCTTGATTTTGGTTCAGGTCATGATCATCAGGGTCATGATATCAAGCCCTGTGTTGGGCTTTCTGCTGAGTGTGGAGTCTGCTTGAGATTTTCTCTCTTTCTCTCCTGCTGCTCCTGTCCCCTGCTCTCTCTCTCTCTCTCTCTTTAAAAAGAATCGGGGAGAAAAGGAAATAGAGAGGAATAGGTATTAGGAACAACTAGCAGTCTTGGTAATATTTCCTACTGAGGTTATAGAATTCAACGGATGTTAATTGTATCATATTGTTTATTGTTTGGGTCTTCCTTATTGTTACTTTTGCCCATTTGATCTGTCATAGACTGAAAGAGTTCTATCAGCCTCTTTCTAGATGTGTTTCTAGGTATTTCTCCCTCAGTTTCCTCTACATTGATCTATGCCATACACAGAGAGTCATGCTTCTCAGAGTGTGAGATTATACTCTGACCATTTTCTCCTGGAACACGTTAATTGCTTTTTTTAATCCTGTATTCAGACTTGGTCAGTTAAGATCATGGACATTGCATGTTTTCTCTTTCTGAGCCACTGAGTCATTTCCAGTACAGATCCTCCTCAATTTACAATGGGGTTATGCCCCAATAAACCAATCATGAGTTGAAAGTATTGTATGTCAAGAATGTATTTCATATACCTAATCTACTAAACATTATAGCCGACCGGGCAAGGCCCAGCATCACAGACAAGGATCATACTCCATATCACTAGCCCAAGAAGAGGTCAAAATTCAAAGTACAGTTTATGCTAAGTGCATAATACTTTCACAACATCATAAATTTGAAAGACATCATGGGATATGGCTGTGTTTATTTGTTATTCCCTCTAATTCAATCAAACCTATTGATCTGCCAGATGGGTTTATTTGTTCTTAGTTCCTCTCAGCATAATTGATATTATGCTTTGTAAAAATCTTTTCACTGTATGTTTGTGTTTTTTTTATTTTTGTTTGTTTTTTTCTGAAGACGCATTTTTTCCTTTAATCATTCCTTTTATAACGAGCTTAAGATTATAAGTAATCACAAAATTAATATATTTTCTAACTTCTTTTGTTTTCTTTCCTTCTCTTTCATCACTTGATTTTTAGCCGAATATATATTTAAGCATTTACCTTTCTCCCTTAAACACTGCTGCTTATCATCTCTTTCAGTTCCCAGAAATTAAAAGATAAGAAAATTGGCATACTCACCCTAACTTCTACTTTTTCTTTCCCTTCTCCTTCAAGTAAGTTTTCTGAGTATTTTTCTACATTGTCAGGGGTTAAAATATTAAAATTTGTTCTGGAATCTTAATCCCTGGATTAAGGTTTTAATTTATTAAATAGATTCAAAACATACTATCATTCCTTTTGCCATAATTTCTCATTAATCTTTTGTTTGGCTGTTCCTCTAGTCTTTTCTCCAAGAAAATCATGGAAACCATGTTCTTTGAGTACATTCAGGCTTCAATTTGTTTTTACAAATCTTATCATTACAAACCTTCCTCTGATTTTTCTTACTGGATATAGAACTGTGCCTTTCCTTACATTTTTATACTTAGGGGTTCCATTTGCCCCTGACTCACAAAGATCACGAGGGGAGAATGTTATCAGTGCTCTGTGGTCCTGCCTCCACACACCCAGTTCAAAGCTCCCTTCAGAGCATTCAGAGGTGACAGAGAATTGTGCCAGAGAAGTGTGATGAACCACAGGCGGTCTCCTTAATCCAGTCCATAACCCCACACAGGCCCACAAGAAAAACAGGACCGTCAGGGAGGAACGGTCTAGCTAGAGCTCATGAACTACATTAAGGATTCCATAAACCTGAGACTTGAGTCAGAAGGCCACCTGAGCCAATAGGGTCATGTGTAACAGGCAAAGAGCAAAGGCTTCTGGGATACAGCCTTTGAAAATGCAGTCATTCCAAGACAAACCCCATGCAATTTAGAGGAAACATTATAGAGAAAATAGCCTTAAAATAGTTGACATTTGTAGGTTTTCATCTTATTTTTTTTAAGATTTTATTAATTTATTTGTCGGAGAGAGCACAAGCAGGGGGAGCAGCCGGCAGAGGGAGAAGCAGCTCCCTGTTGAGCAGGGAATCCAATATGGGGCTCGATCCCAGGACCCTGGGATCATGACCTGAGCTGAAGGCAGAGGCTTAACGAACTGAGCCACCCAGGCGCCCCAACATTTGTAAGTTTTTAAATGTAGAAAGTAAATAAATAAAGGGGGAGCTACATTCCCAAACAATGTGAAGAGATCAGATTCACCAAACAGATGTTGACTTTTCCATGCCAAATTTCAACCACAGAGAAAAAAGTGGTTACAAATGCCTAAAAGCCAGCAAGTAAGTAGCAAACTCAACCATAAAATTAATATAAAAGTCAACTGACAAAAGTCAATTACTATATGTGGCACTGGGTAGGTGATGAATGCTACTCTCCTATACAGTGGTGAATACGGCCTCAAAAAATTAAGCCTGGATGTGAACCCAGAAATGACAATGGACCCAGCCTTTCATCATAATGTAACACCAATTAATATAGATAATTTGTCAATATTCTGAAAACGGTCATCCTTACATTCATAGTGAGCCACTTCCTTTGATCTCTTTATGTTGCATTTTGGAATTTTAAGTCACTATTTAAAACAGCTGCTCCAATCTAGTCCCATTTCGTGTTCTTAGAAATGGACACAGAAAGGTTAAGTCAATCACTTGAAGCTTAAAAAAAAAATGGAGGTGTATTTCTGACACCTTCATTTCGGCATCTAAGGTTTAGAATAGTAGAACATATAGTAACTCTCTTGGAGAAGTAGAGAAAGCAGTCCTGTACCATTTTGTCTCTCCTCAGTTGTAGGGACATGATTTTAGCTGCACTATAATGAGCCCAAACAGCCCCCAGAAATATCTTTCTGTTGCAAAACAGTTACCAAACACTTCCATGCCTGCCATTGTGTTATACTGATGGTATTCAGCAGAGAACAGGGGACAGAGAATCTGGCTTCTCGGCTTAGAGTCTAGGGGTATAATACAGATTTATACAGATTTACACAGTTCCAAGTTTTTCAAATGGTATCATATTCCCATTTTTGCCACTGGTCTTGGGATTTGAACATCTATGGCAATTTCTCAGGCATCACTCCTCAGAATGTATCCCACTGACTGCTTCTAGGAAGATTGCTTCAACGATGTACAGAAATGTGGAGATAGATAGGTAGAAGGATAGATGATAGATATAGATAGATCGATGCATACATATATACATACATACATACATATATAGACAGACAGATAGATATATACACACATAATAAAATTAGCAACTCTCATAATCAATCTAAATCTGTTTTGGTGGTATAAATTCTTCTGGCCAAGGTAGATTAGCAAACACTTCACAAAACTTGCTGTGAAGTGTCAAGCTCTGGAACCAGGTAAAGATCTTCATACCAACTCCTCAGAGTCCTTACGGACATATTTGCCTGATGGGCCATTCCCATCAGTCATAAAGTGACAACATTTAGGTCCTATCAAAGGTCAGGATGAAAGTCTCTCCAGGGGTGAAGGTGCCCCAGGCTCAAGCCCATCACAGCCCCCTCAGCAAGAAGTCAGAGTGCACCAGGCCAGAGCAGTGTCTGTAAAGAAGGTCAGAGAAAGGCTCCCCGGCAGCAGAGTCACCCAATCACAAAAACTGAGAAATGGAAGCCACATGGTGCAATCAGGGCCACCCTGGGAGGCCCACTACCCTGTTGGAAGAAATGACCACCAAAGCCTAGGTATAGTTGAAAAGTGGCCACAGGTATCTTGATATGGCACCTCTGCCATTTCTATCTGGTCTTTTTTTTTTTTTTTAGTGTATACAATGTTACATAATGATACACAATGTTACATTAGTTTCAGGTGTACAACATAGGGATTCTACAAGTTTCTATATCATACTATGCTCACAAGCATAGCTACCATTTGTCTCCATACAATGCTATTATAATACACTGACCCTTTGCTGTACCTTTTATGCCCGTGACTTATTCATTCCATAACTGGAAGCCTGTCTCCCCCTCCTCTTCACCCATTTCATCCAACCGCCCCCCACTCTGGCAACCAGCAGTTTGTTTTCTGTATTTATGGGTCTCATTTTGCTTTTTGTTTATTTATTTGTGGGGTTTTTTGATTCCACGTATAAGTGAAATCATATAGTACTTGTCTTTCTCTCCCTGACTTATTTCACTAGCATAATACCCTCTATGTCCATCCATGTTGTCCCAAATGGCACGATCTCATCCTTTTTTTATGGCTGTGTGATATTCCACTCACTATCAATACAGACCCCATCTTCTTTTTCCATTTATGTATTGATGGACACTTAGGCTGTGTCCATGTCTTGGCTATTGTGAATAATGCCTCAGTAAACATAGGGGTACAGATATCTTTTCGAGTTTTTGTTTTCTTCAGATAAATATCCAGAAGTGGAATTGATGGAACTTCTGGTAGTTCTATTTTTAATTTTTTGAAGAACTTCTACACTCTGTTCCAGAGTGGCTGCACCAATTTCCATTCCCACCAACCATGCACAAGAGTTCCTTCTTCTCTACTTCCTCGCCAACACTTCTTATGTCCTGTCTTTTCATTCTAGCCATTCTGACTGGTCTTTTAATATCTAGAGTTCAAATCAGGTCTTCTTGATGGAAGGGGAATTTAATCTGTATATGTACCGCTGTCTTTTTAGATATTCCTGAGGCCAAAGTGTCCTGGCCCAAGGTCCAAACTCTACAGGCTTGATACAGTTTGGGTTGGACAGTGAGTCCAGGTCCCATTTTGGATATTCTGGTTGTATAACCTGAGTCACACCATCCATTTATCTCTGCTTTAGATTTTTCATCTGTCAAAATGGAGATCACGGGACTTTAAAGAGTTTATGTGTCTTGCACCTACTACATATAATATCGATGCAGGTGCAAAGAAAATCAAGAACCAAAAGTAACAAGGGAGAAGCTTATTTCCTGCAGATAAAAGGTAGGACGTGGGGAGGACAGAACTGGAGTGGAAGTACTGCTCAAGGTTTGCAGAGCCCCAAATACCCTGCAACTTCCCACTCTGGCGTCCCCGGTATGGGGCCCTGGCGTTCATGGCCCAGCTGGAACTGTCCACACACAAGGCAGCAGGATGTAGGGAAAAATGAAAGGGGAAAGGAGTACCTGCCAGCCATCCCTTAAGGATTATTCCCGAGCTGCCCTACTCAGGGCACCACATCTATTTATATTTGATTGGCCAGAATCTAGCTGTAAGTGGAAATGTAGCCTCTTTTCAAGGTGGCTATCTGTTCAGCTACAATTCTATAGAAGGGAAATACCACAAGTAGATGGGGGGGAATGGTTTCAGTAATTTCTTCGGTTTTAGAAGTTGTGTTTAGAAGCTGATGAAAGGAATAAATTCATAATAATTTAAAAAAGAAAAGAAAACCTCTGTCCATCTGTACTCCCTGCACTGGGGACGTATGGAAAATGTGGAATTGAAACCCAGGCACAAAGGACTCCAGGCTCAAGGATCTGCCCTTCAGAGAATCTCAAGCCAGAATTGAGTACACCCAGCAAATAACACTAACTAGAGAAATTAAGTACGGTGCTGTCAGTTGCTTAGATATACTCATACACAACACCGCAACGTTGTCACCCATTCAGTGGAGTGACAAGCTTGCACGCAGAACACAATACTGGTTGTAGCTCAGTGTCCTAAGGTATGTAGTCATCTGTATGAACATATCTACTTAATCTGAATTGCTAAGTAGATGTAAAGAAACAAGTCGCTAAGGAGTAATTATGGACCACCCATTCAGGCCCTAGAACTCCAATTTGAAAAGAAGCAATAAAACAAAGTCAAGCAATGTCTTAAGGGTTATTTTTCCAGCACCAGTCTACACACACAGCACTCCCATTATTCGCGTTGGAAATCCTCCAATGGGAGGCACTTCTTCCTGGACATGTTAAAAAGCCAAGGCCTATGTACACTCCACTAGGGGGTAAAACAATCCCATTACATGTTACAAAAATACGTCCAGAGATGCCCTTGTCACCACTTAGGCCTACCCTACCCCACCCCCAAACACACACACACGCACACACACACACACGCACGCACACACATACATCCCTTCTTGCATGAACTTGAAAAAGGCAGGCCCCTTCCTTGTACGCCATAAGTTTCAGATTCTGCCACCAGGTGGCAGGAGTAATCAAGAATTAGCAGGAATTACCACGAAGGTCGGACTGCTCCTCCTGCAGCCAGAAAAATGTCAGGATTCTGTAAGAGATCACAAGAACACCCAGTCGAAACTGTGGTATAGATGGGTAGACTGAGGCTGAGAAGATGTGACCCACCCAGCATCACACATGTAATTAGGGACCCCGAAGACCAGCACCCTCCTCTACCTGTGTCTTGTATTTCCACCAACTCATGCGGTTTTATTTTATACTTTTTGTTAAGGAAATTTTCAGCGTCTGTGAAAGTGAGAATCATAAAATGAGTCCCTAAGTGCCCACCAGCCAGCTTCTGTAATGAGCAACACTTTGTCATCCTTCCCTGCGGTATTCAGCGCCCCCTACTGTATTTGTTACCAAATACTCAGATGTACACCTGGCCGCACCCATTAATGCAACACTAAAATCACGGCAGTTCATTCACCAAAAAGACTTGTTAGCATCTCCTATGTGTAGAGACTGTGCTAAAGTAAGATATACAGCCATAACACAAGGGGCAGTGTGGCAGCAACACTTCCACGCATAAATCATGTGTGTGCTGGAAGTTAGATTTTATTCATGCTTTATACACCCTTGGGTTTCAATAGATGGAAAATGCAACCCAAGTCAGAACTGTCATTCTTTTATAGCTCCTTGGGGCCAGCCAGAGAGCCAAAGTGAAAATCACAGTCATACACGTGTTCTTTCAAAGGCAAGGTCACAGGCCTAGCAGAGGACATTTCTTAAAAAGCTAAAGGGACCGACCTGACATGGTTTATCTATCTTGTTGCCTTACTTGGAATGAAGTGCCTGAGAAAGGCAAATCAGGATGAGATGGGAGAAAGATGGGACTCCCCCCTCAAAAAAGGTAAAGGAGAAGTGAGCCACCTGTCCATCACATCTAAAAGCAGCACCTCAGGGGTGAGGACATTCCTCCAAGAACACAGCTTACTCACTTCCTTAAGGTAAAAATCATGACAGCTTGACAAAAGAAGGCATTTTTCTTATTCTCTTTCTTATTCTCATTACTACCAGAGATTGCTTTAAACTAAACAAAGCACATTTTAGCATCTCAAAATTCCAACGTCTAAGAAGAAAATTATCTGTCCTAATTTTGCTTTATTTTATACATTGGAGGCCTATGTTATGTGACACACCTTAGTCTCAACTCTTATTATAAAGTCGCATGACTTAGATGTGGGCACCTGATCCTCCTCTCTCTCGTTCTCAAGTTGGACCACACCATTCCTTCTAGCAGAGCAGAGCAAAACAGAAATCATCTGTTTCTTTATGAGCCCAAGATTCACCGGTTCTTTCTTTATTCAGCTGACGCATCTGGGCACCTCATCTTCGCCACCCCATCCTTCGAAAGTCTTCTAGGTCCTGTTTCTTGAGAGAACATTGGGGTTTTTTGGTTCTGAAATTGTATTTTTGCAATTTATGCTTTTTTCTTAGAATGAAGACGACTTTGGTGAGAGCCAGAAAACGTCAGGAAATAACTCGCTAAGGTGTAGAGTGACGCAAAACGGAGAACACAAAACTGCGACGCAGGTACTCGGGTGATGGTTGAGTGACTCTATTACCATGGTAACTG